>JAUZNK010002277.1:0-11558 GCA_035046665.1 Euphysa ruthae
TTATCCACCATTATAGAATTTTTAAAAAAATAATAAAATATGTTTTTATTATTCTACTGAACCATTTTAACAAATAAAGTATTTTAGTTTTATTCTTAAAAATACATTTTTTATATCCCTACCACCTTGGTGGTCATATATTATTAAAAATCAGGATTTTGAAATTTTTGGAAATTATTGTCTACTAAGCTTTTAGATACGTAGAAAACGGTTATGCCATTCATTTATTTGAAAAATGAATGAAAATTATTAAATTTCGAATTTTCGAACTGGTAATCTTATTTTTCACCAAAAAATATTTCATTTAGGAACGAAATACCTACACTCTTCTCAATGGATGAAAAGTTTCTCAAGAAACCCAAGGCAAAGCAATTTTAATTAAAACTCTGGGTTTCCCGGATTCTCCATGAAACTTTGTGCCAGAGTATAACCAAGCTTCAATTCGTATGAAACTATGTCGAGTTTGATGGAAAGTTTTTCTTATTTTTTGTTATTTATAATTGTTTTTTTTTATGTTATTTTGACTGAGACAATATATGACTGAGACGGTATATTTTTAGCTAACAATTATTTAGAATAGAATGCAAAAGTTCGGAGCTGTTAAAAGAAAAAAAAAAGGGTAATCAAAGATATTTGATAAGCGAATGTTTATATGGAATCAACATTTGGAAAAAGATCTTGTTCCATCTGAAAACGATATTATTTTTTTATCAACATCAGCAAATAAACTCAGAAGTGCTAATATATTTTTCAATGATATTTGCAGAGTCAAGCCTTAGTACCTCATCCTCCTCTAGCTCTGCCCTTTCTGCTGCTGATATAACGACTCCAGATAATGCTCAGTCTCGCCGTACTGTTACCCCTTAACGTATAATGTTAATAATATCCCACCATGCTTTATAATGATTGACTCTGACATCATCACTAGTATTGTAAATATGTTGGTATGCTGTCCTAAAAGTGAAAATAGGCAGTTAACTCTAAATATTGATACAAAAAAAAAGAAAGGAATGTGTTTGCTTCTCGAGTTTATTTGTATAAGTTTTAATTGGCGTGGAGATTTTTACACAAGTAAACCAAAGATTAATAATCAAAAAGGCTAAACATGGCATCACCGATGCAAGCAAATTCTTTTAACGATACCCAGTAGAATGTTAGTTTCGCATACGATACGATTGTGAATGCTTTAATGAAAAATGTATCACTTGAGCTCAGTCAGACAAAGCGAATTTACTTCGGTCGATGAGAATAATAATGGTGACATCAATGTGTCTTGCGACGGTACATGGCAGAAAAGAGGACATTCTTCATTGAATGGTGCTCTAACAATTATATCTAGCTACACAGGAAAATTTTTAGATTTCCGAGTAAGTTCCGAAGTATGTAGAGGATATTTATCGTGGGATAATAAAAAGGATACAGATGAATAAAAAGAATTTATTTTAAACCATGATTGTAGCATAAATCATATAGATCCATCAGGCTCAATAGAGGTGGCTGCATTAGTAGACTGTTTTATGTCATCAGAAAACGATTGTCTGTTGAGATACACAAAATTTATTGATGACGGAGATTCAAAGTCTTATCGAGACTTTGTATATTACAAGATCTATACAACGCTATGATTGTAGAAAAGCTTAAATGTGTAGGTCATATAAAAAAAAAGAGTCGGTAGTTGTCTACAAAAGTTAAAAGCAACTAACAAAGGACGTCTTGCAGATGGAACGAATTTAGGAGGGAAAGGTCACCTTACTGAAAAATTGACAAATAAATTAAAGGTTACTATCTTCCATACTATGGATTCCTGATTTAAAACCAATCATAAAACTTCTGGCAGTCGTTTTAATCACGTTCACGTCATTTTGTTCCCTTGCCAATCTCTGATGCCTCAACCCAGTGCTTACATCTGACAGTTTTATCAGACTTTCATGAGCAGCAGTACTGTGACTGATACTTGTTACCCAAAGATTTCTCACATTTTCACTAAAAACTCTTCCTCTTTTTAGACCACCAGTGTATGTTATAAAGCGTATAGAGTTTATTCAAATACAAAGTCAAAGCACAGTCATGCCCAGAACCTGCCTGATTTTCGCATAGCATGACTACCGCCCTCTAACTGTGGGTATAACCATGGCTTTGTCTTTATCAGACTAAGAATTTCTTGAACATACATCTTGAGCACTTAGAATAATTGACATGTCCTGAAACTGCAAATAAATTTAAATTTTGAGGAGTGTTTGAATATGTAGGTACCAGTTGCAAGTTTTCTCTGAAATTATGAATTCTTTGATGATGACGATATATTATTCCATATAAGTCAACCACACCTTAGCAGTGCTTAATTCCTCAACATATGAAAGACAAAAAACGTCTTTCATATGTTAAAATTGCTTACTAATTTATTTTGAATAAATCTTTACTGCCCAATTTATCCAACTGTTGTTTGTTCATAGCATCTTTCATTTCTTTGTTATAGAAGTTTTTAAGCTCAGAAAAATTTATTTTTCATCATCTACCAATGTGTTGCTAATATGATTGACTAAAGCACTCTGGACTAAAATATGTTCTCATGAAGTTCTTACTACTGCTTGAGCTGATGTTATATGTTTTAAATTGTCCTCCGAGTAGACTACCTCAAAGACTTCCTACAAACCAGCACCACTCATGAGATTCCAATGCTTCCAAGAAAGCTTATCAAAGTATGGAACCCACAGATAGTTTGAAGATTTTTATCCGTTATTATTCCCATAGCTTTCTGCTATAAAGGTTGGTCGAAAGTTATGCAAGGTGTAGGGACATTGAGCTTCTTGGCTCATTCTATAACAAACAATAGTGTGAAGAAGATACAAGTTCCGTCAGATAAATTAAGATCCATGATTAGTAATAATTTTAAAGTTGCTGCTTCATACAATGTTAGCATCTGTGATGTCACGTGCATCATGTAACCTCATTAATTGGGGTGATAATTGTTCCGTTGAGCAAAATGCCATGCTGCGTGTCATTCCAGATCAAGGTTTATATAAGGTGCATGGAATATCCTCAAGGCGAAATCTTTAATTGACTGGATTTGTAGTTTCCGTAAACCATTACAGCTTGATCCACCATAAGGTAATATTTTAACAGCCACAGAAGATAAATCTTTTATGTTATTATATTTTGTATCACTTCACGATGAATCAATTCATAGTTCGGCTTTGAAGAACTAACAGATACTATTCCCATTCCATGGAACGTGCCTTTTCTAGTGAGTGTACTAATATTGTGAACAACATTGTCGGTAAAAACATGGCGCTTTATCACCTATTGCATCACTTGCACTAGCAGCTGACTCTTTAAACAGCTTACTTTTGTCTGATGATATTGAAAAACTACCCTTTGCCAGATGGTCTACGAGCCATCTCTTGCAAAAATATTTAATTTCCCTAAAAATATTCCTCATTTTCAGGGTTACCAAAAAAATAAAACTTTTGAAATTGAATACAAGAAGGTTCTTTTTACCAGAGAAAACGTAGTACAAAATGCAAAATACCAAATTTAAAAAAAATTTTTATACTAGCCATAGTTTAAAATCTACTTCATGTTTAAAAAGGTCCAGACTCTGGTTTATCACCCACGTATTGAAAAAAATAATCACTAAATATCAATGCGAAGCGGACTAAAACTATGAATATCTGGCCAACCGATGTTATTAACCCAAGGTAGTAGTTGTTACTCGAATCGTGATGCAAAGTAGTAACAAATAAATTCCAAAAGCCTAATAGCATAAACTTTAATTAAAAGCTTCAAAGTTGCAACGAAGTAAATAAGCAAGGAAATTTGGAATAACATTTTGATGTTGAACCAATCGACACCATGTTTTTAACCCAAAAGTTCCTCTACTCGTGATAGTAATCAAAAAGATTAATGAATATGATGCAGCTAGAAAATATTATGTATGCCATACCATGTTTTCTGAAGTTTAAAATCAAATATCATATATAAAATGGTAAATAAAGATTGTCCAAGAAAAACAAATGACTGAATTTAGTCCCAGCAGGGTGGTCGCTCAAAGAAGCTGAAAATGGTAATCGAAAGTAATGCTTGGATTGCTAAAAGAATTGATAGAATGTTGCCGGTCTATTGATTGCTAATTTCAAGATGGTTGGTCAAGTTTTTCTTGATTTAAAAAATAATCGAAGGCTGTTAAAGATGTTGCTGTAGTGATACTGTGATTGGATCAGTGAAGCTGAAAATGTTTGTCAGAAGTAATTTTCAGGTTTCTAATAAAGCTGATAGAATACTGTTTGAGTTGATCAGCTGAAATTAGATACTTTGATACGCGGAGTTGGCATGGAGGATGGACTTTTGACTATGGATCGAAAAGTTACGAGTTCGACCCCCACCTCTGGCAGAAATTTATTTTCCACCTTTCTTTAAGTTTCTGAGCAAAACTTATGGCGTAATGCAATGCCAGCTTAACTTGTTCCGGTTGTGTGGTTGAAAGAATTTCGTAGGCGCAAATGGGCGTTCAAAGTACTCTAAAACATGTTACATGGGCCCATCTGGAAATATTGTCTTAGCAATTTGTTGCTACCTTGCGTTAAATATAAAAACTATCACTGTCTTAATATTTTTATTTAATGCTAGAACTATAATTTACGAATATCACCATTTACAAAGAAATTCGAGCATTTGAAAACTCCCGATTCAGATGAACTAACCTCAGTGCTAACTTATTGAGTCGCTGTTGACTCATAGTGCTTCTGGTGTCATATTTAAGACGTTGCAAAGTTGACACAGCTCTTTCACCCTCACAAGACGTAGAAGGAAGTACATCAAATACCTTTAAAGCTATTGTTATATTTGGATACAAAGAAGGAATAATGACGTAATGTGTTTTTCAAAGTATTTGGATGTATTCCAGTAAATTCTTCACACCTATATATTTTCCATAAATCTAACTTGCATTCTAAAGCTTAAACGCAAGCAAAATCGATTTCATACAAAAACGAGAACTCTTTTATTTTGGTTTTCCAATCGACTTTGTTTGCAACAGCAGAAACCAAGAGTTCCGGTATCAAATAAAAAGCATTAAGCGTCTCAAAGGAATCTTTTGAAAAACGTTTGTTGAGCTATAAAATCATGTGATCAAGCAAAGGAACAGAAAGTGTCAGGTAAAAATATTTTGAAACAGATGTTGTTTCAAAGTTATCACGGTTTTGTTGTCGCTTGCAAATGCTTGGCAACTTTTCCTTTATATTTAACATTTCAGCAAGATTTAAAGCGTTTTGATACCAGAAGTTATGAGATTTCTGAGCTTCATTTCATAATACATAAAACTCTAATTGAAGGTTTTTGGTATGCTCATAAACTTTAACGAGATCAGACTTTTTTAATTGAAATTCAACTGTACCACTATCTGAATATGTTAAAACAGACTGAGTTATAACTAATGCTACAATGAAATCAAAAGTTGCACAAAGCTTTGAGAAACTGGAAGCTTTTGATGCTGTCACATTATTCCAATATGACAGAAATATTTAGGTTAGATTAAATTTGATATTTCAAATTCAGTATCACCCAAAAAAATATTGGAAGCTTTGATATAAGTTAATGATAACTTTGAATTTTTATATAAAGTTGAAACAGCATTTTTATAAAGTGAGGGAAAAATAATCGGATAATATATAAATTTTTCAAGGCATCAGATTTTTTGTAAAATTCTGTATTCTTTTTTGAATCTTTCTACTAAATATATAATATATGTAACTGCAGCTTCAAATCAAAGGCTAGTATTTATCGTGGCTAGTAATGCTGAGATGTTAAAAAATGCTCCTACTCGGAAAGTCAAATAACTGATTCACTTATTGCACCTTAGTTATATTTCATACATCAGATACGTAATTTTAAACTTATTCATTTTGTTTTATCTTTTCTGAAACAGAAGATTAAGGTTATCTGTTTAATGTTTAAGAATTCGAATGCTTATTATATTAAGGTCCGTTTTTGGTCAAATCTAGGTCCGTCAAAATAATTACGTCCTATGAACTTTCAAATATCGACTGAGACCTTCCTGTTGAATTGAAAGTTAAGGCCATCTTCTATCATTCCATCAAGAGTGGCAGTAAATAGCGGTTTATTGGAAGCTACCAGGTTGTCTAATCCCTGCTATCGATTTAAAAGAAAGGATGGGATTTGGAATAATTGGCCAAAAACTGTTAGGATATTTATTGTTTCGATAGAATACGGACGAGAATGAATAAAAATAAATTATCCAACTTATATAGTACCTCTTAAAAAATCTGTAATAGATCAATATATTGGATAAATTCGAGATCTTCTACGAAACTTTTATTATTAGGTCGATCATATATGATATCACCATAGCCTATTTGTGCTTCAATAAAGGAGTGATCGTCTAATTAGATGCGTTATTAGATGTAACTATGTTCGTGCAGAACGAAAGTTTACAAACGCGTTTGATAAATTTTATCTGAAAAGGTAGCGAAATATTTTTCGTCAAATAATTTATTTTTTTGAAGAAAACACACCGTTAGCCAGTCGCATTCTGCTAGAAACTACCACTACTACTAGGCAGAAAGCTAAAACAAAAGCTAAAGATAAGTGAATGTGTTAGTTTTTTCAAATCAATTGAACAGTGTCTATGGAAATACTTATAGAACAGTGAAAATGAGGCTACTTTTCCTCGATAGGAAAGTGATTGAAGATTCGAGCCTAGATCAGGACCAACAAGGTTGAATATAAGTCTTTGAATTCGGTCAAGAAGATATATACACACTGGAGAGCCTCCCTCCCAAAGATGGCAGCAATATTCAATACATGGTTGAATAGTATATAAATTATAGATATAAAGTATACTTGAGAGGGAATATAAGCATCGATGCTAACATGAAGCCAAGAAGCAATTTCCTTAGAAAATTCTTTTGTATCAAGATTGAAGATGTTTGAGCGGAATATCATGGATTAGATCATGAAAGCTGTCTCAGTTTCCATGGTGATAGGAAAAAAATTTCGTAAGGATAGGTGGCTCTTGTGAAGAGGTGATGTCAACGTTAACCACTGCGTCGTCAGAGTTTCTGAAAGGACTAAAGACAAATGTCTTGCAGATACCAGGATTCGATGAAAAGAATAAATCAAGTAGAGAAGGTTCCTGATTGTCACGATCAGGAAGGCGAATTGTTGAATCGACTAGTTGAGTTTATGACTGTGGTATGAAGAAGTTGTAGGTGTCATTACCAGAAAGACAACTGTTTCTAGAGATAAGTAGGTGATCAGTATGATCAAAGTCTACAAAGACAAAGGTTTCAGAAAATGAGTGAATTATGAGAGCCATGTCAATATTTTCAGAAATCGAATTGATTACACTACAGGACTGTGTGGAAAGAGAACTGTAAAAGAAGAAAAGAAAATTGTAGAAGAGATCAACGTAAACACATTTACTATTCATCAAGGTTTCCAAGAGACATTTCACGAGTTCCGGGCAGATTATAACGGAACAATAATGCCAACGCCTGCATATGAAAAGACAAGTTGTTTCTATTGATAGGAAATTAACCATGTGCAATAAAGTCAGATCAGCTTATGGAAGTATCAAGATTTGTTTCACAATTTGCCAAGATGTCACATGATAAATTTGAGAAAAAAGATTCAACATGAAAAAAATTACTGTGAAGACCACGAACGCTGGAGAACGAAAGAGATACAGGTTTGGTTTCACAGTCTGATTTAGGGTTACTAGTAATTATCATAAATAAAATTGGATTTAAAGAAGTCCAATTGACTTGTTTGAATAACTTGTACAGAAAGTCAACTCAGCTTATTATTAACCTTTTGCCACTGCTTATTCAGTGTCACCCTTCAAGCTCAACTTGGCACTAAAACTGCAATGCCATTTAACAACTGTTAATGGAAGTTACTAGCAAACAGTTTGGCTTCCTTTTTACTAGTTAGCATTGTAGCAATCAATAGACTCCTATTACGGTATCATCAACAGTGACAAAAAACAAGCATTAAACCGATATAATCATCCTATACTTATAAGAAAAACAAAGGCAGTAAGAATGCCGGTTTTCGTCACCCCGAGCACTGCATCCACACCAATAGGCAAAAAAGGGGTTCAAAACCGGGCAGTATACTCTACCTAAACCTGTAGACAATATTTTTTTCCCACCGGTGTATTTTCATCGAAATACAAACTCCAGAAAGGTTGTGACCCGAGGCTGAAAGGATCTTCTTCCCCTTGAGGTAAAACTGATCCTGCCGGAAACCAACCCTGTATTTATAATATCTCGGGGTGGATCATGTTTTGTCTGAAGCCACACACTGTTCAAAAACATCTCAATCAACAGTAAAAAAATCTACAAAAAATATGTTTGTAATTTCTCAAAAAACCTTATTTAATTACCTCATTGACCTGCTTAAAAGTGATGATGTCTAACCATTTTCAAATCAACACGTGACAGAAAAGCTATGTGTATTAAATGAAAATGTGTACCACGTAATTTCTAAAAAGGTATCATTTGTTTCAATAGCTGCAGCGATTTCAAAAAAAATAGCATAAAGTTTTTTCAAAAAAACCGTCATTTTGTCGAAATTCTCTAAAAAACGAACATTTCTTTTTAAATATCACTTCAATAAAAATAGGACACGTGGGAATTTTTTGACTTTTTAATAAGCTAGAAACTCAGCTTCAAATTCAATTTAGACAAACTGGAATATATAATGAATTAAATTGATAGATAAAAATTTGATTAAATCTTCCCATTTTTAAGAAAAGTATATATATTTTTTTCACACGAATGATCAAAACTGTTAATTAGAAGGATAAATTAACAGAAAATAGGAAATTCGGCTAACCTTCTCAAGGTTGTAACTTAGAATCAATTGTTGGTAAAAAAAAACAAACTATGGATGTTTATACATAAAAAGTTTAAACAATGTAATCCATATTGATGTATAACGTAAAAATCAACTGTGAAGAAATATTAATATATCGGTTAAATTTTTGTTTTTTAAATTTTTGCAAATCAATATCAGTTATCGTTTTTTATAAATTTTCATTGTTATTCAAAAAATGTTTTGCTCCTATTTGGAAATTATTTTTGCTAAGAAAACTTTCAGTTTGGATAAAAGATTTTAAAACCCGCAGACTACAGTCACTATCTCACTCGCAACTTGACTCAGACTACTTGTGAACCAGGAGGCATCATAAACGTGAATATATAACTCAGGGGTCCTTTCCCGAAAATCAATAGCCGGATAAGCCTCTAACATGATCCCCTTATTTCTAAGTTCCATAGGCATCCTCATTTATCTTAATTCAATACCTTCTACTAATTTCTAAGACGTTCTTTTTCAAATCCGTAAAAAATTCAAACATTTTGTATTTCAAGCTTATCTTATAACCTGACAAGCGCCCCCCATATTTTTTATTCACCCCCTTTTTAAATTTATAAAATGCTTGTACATTATTTTTAAATCTTTATCTAAGAATTGATCAAAAGCCCGCATATCATGGCACCGCCAAAAATAGGAGAGCCCAGATTTCTCTATGGCTTTTAGAAGCAACCAGCGCTGATTTCCACTGATTTCCACCATATTCCCTCTTAACCAAATTATTAAAAATACTATTAGAAGACAACATCTTCAATTAATTATAACTTGCAAAACTAAACCTACTTTTCATCACTATGAAAATCGCCAGCAAAATAAAATTATTGAGTTTTCTCCGCTGTCTATTGCAGTCCTTTGCAATATATATATACCCGTAGCTAATTACTCATAGCTTCTTTTTCCAGTTCATTGGATCCATATATTTTGTTTGGGATAATAATTTTTTGCTCGTTACTTTATATTATCCTAGGTGATTTCCTCCTTGCTCTGTTAGCCTCACAACATATACCTCAAGTTTATTTTTTGGAAATTTTTTACGCGCTTATATATACTTTAGCGTCACTTATGGTGTTAACTGCTAATTTCTCCAGTTCTCTCATATGAGATAAATGGAAAACTTTACTTGGTTCACAAACAGAGCATTTAACAAAATTCTTGATGATAACGAATGCTTTACTATGAATGTTTCGTTGCCATTTGTGTTCTTCAATGTTTACGTCGTAACAGCAGTGATGGAAGTAATAGTAGTAATAGTAGTAAGTCTCTTTTACAAATTCTATCCTGGTAATCTTTCTCAATAAATGCTTTCATCTTGAAGTCAGCGAGCATATTTTCTAATAATTTTCTCAATATCCTGACCCCCTTCAGTTTCTGCCTTTGTTATCTTTTGTTCGGCTCGACTTTTCTATTTTCGAAATTTCAATCAAAACAAACACACATTTTAGAATATTCCAACACTATTGGGTCGTGGTGATATAAACAGTTAATTTTTTGCTCATTTTCCTTTCTTTTAAGATTGGAACTGCTATTTCTGTAAACTTTCCTAACAACGTTAAAATTGAGATAAGATTGGTAGTTGTAATCATAGTTAGACTGGAGACCATCAAACAGCACAACCTAAATATACTTCAAGTTGTTTTTTTTTCTCTTGTTTCCTAAACAGCCTTGCAAAGTAGGTCATGAAGATATAATGCATAGATCTTGCCTGTTGATTTTCCGGTTTCATCATCGAGCAAACAAGATGCTTATGCTAGAATGAAACGAAATAAAAAATTTTGTGATATGCTTCCTTAATCGATATCACTTAAACATGGTTTTGAAAAAAAAAAGAAGATATATACGGTTACAATCTGGGTTTGGTTAAGTAGCATTTTATGATGTGTGTATTTGGGTATATAGCCTCGCAAGGGCAATATCTTGTTAAAAGCGTTTTTAAATTATTCTACTATAAATATAATGCTCTTTGGTTATCTTAGCTGTGGCGCATGCAGGGTTTATAAAAATAGTGCGTTAAATCAGTGTAACCACCATGTTATGTAACACCATGGTCTATCACAGAAAAAATTTTGGTGTTTGCTATACATAATCGAAAGTATTTCCAACTTTTTTTTTTAATTTTCTTTTTAGCGTTTGACTAACAAACAGTTTTCTAACTGGTGAGAGCTCCCATTTGAGCTTACGGTAAATAACCGCTCAGAGAGAAAACCATAAATTATAATTGCACCAATTCAAGTCGAATGCTACTCATATGCTGCGTGGACCATACCCAAACTTGAACCCTGAACCTTACGGTCGCACACTAGCATTTTGTTTATTTGAGACTAAAGTTAATAACGATTATTGTAATAGCCTTTTTCATTTGTTTTGAGTCAGCCGTGTCTCCAAAAGTTTATGCAAGGGTGCAGTGAAAATTAATGAATTTTATTAATAGGGTCCGAAGTAGGCGACATGAAATTCTGATTTTATAAAATCAGAAACCTAACTTTTTAAGCAGAATAAATCCCCAAGATGGAGAGTATTTTCATCTTAAATAATGCCATCCCACAACATTACCACGTGCGTTTATAACTCATAGCTGATTCTTTTTTTTTTTTTTTTTTTTTTTTAACAAATTAACTTAATCAAGAGTTAAGATGCCACCTAGAAAAAAAATAAAAATTTAAAAA
>JAUZNK010002278.1:0-27858 GCA_035046665.1 Euphysa ruthae
ATCAGGCTAATTATACATGTATATTGATTCCAATTAGAAGACATTTCATGCATCCTGTAAAGTCTTTAATTCATGTTACATGTTTCATATATATGAGACATGCACAACAAACATCATTACATTAAGAACTTTGATAAATTTATGTAAATAAATTTTGTCAAATTACAAATAGATGAGTAAAGCAAGTTAGAAGAAATTCTTATAAATCTATGCATAAAAATTTGTTCATACACAAGGAGGTTATGGTAAAACTTTATTGAAAATGGAAAAAAATTTCTGAGTTAAGTTGACGTTAAATTAAATTTACTACATATCTTCATAAACTGTCACACCATTTGATTTTTTTATGCACTTGTTATGGATGTTGATTTTAACTGGACTGCATTATATTAGTTGAAATTTATGCACTTAGTTTGATTTTTATTGATGTTGAATTGATTTTGCTAGACTTATTATGACTTTAATTTATACCTTAGTTATACTTTACATTTATAATGTCAACGTTTTTATAGTGCATTAATATGTTCACTTAAAGCCTCTGAAAGAGAACTGAATAAAAATTTTAAATAATTTGACCCTAAGAATGAGGAAAATGAAACTGAACTTAATGCGTTAAAAGAAACTTTATTTGAAACGAAGGAGAAAAGAGGGGAATTTGACACTAGCATAACCAAACTTTTACGCGATGATGAGGAACATGAAAAAGATTTTGATGAAATTATGTTACGTGATAAATCTTTTAAAAAAGCACAAGCTTATTTTTACTCCCATAAAACATTCTATTCCATCCAGCTCTAGTCTGTCTAATGAATATATAAATAATGTTAAACTTCCAAAATTACAATTAAGAAAATTTGATGGGCAAATTAAAAACTGTATAAGCTTTTGGGATCAATTTGAATCAAGCATTGATCAAAAAGAAAATATAAACAGTATCGATAAATTTAATTATTTAAAATCTTCTCTTCGTGTTTCTGCAAATTCTGCTATATCTGGTCTTGCTTTAACATCAGATAACTATAAACAAGCTGTGGATCTTTTAAAAGAGCGATTTGCTAACCCACAAATATTGATTACTTCTTACATGAAAAAATTTGTTGTGCTACCTTGTATAAGAAACATGAAAGAAATTAGAGGTTTACAAAGGTTATATGATGATGTTGAGTCTAGTATAAGAAACAGAATTATTTAGAAATAGAAAGTGATAGTTATGAAAGACTTTTAATTTGACTTTTAAACGAAAAGCTTTCTTTTGATTTACGAATACACATTGCTAGAAAATTCAAAAATGAAGCTTGGGAAAAGGAAACTTATTAAAAGACTGTAAAGAAAAATATTTGTCAGAAGTGCAATGGAAATCACAAGTATTTGTAATCAACAATACAAAAAAAAAAACGCTGATCAGAATGAAAGAAAAATCGCTGATTAGAACGAAAGAAAATCTGCTGACCAGAAAGAAGGTGAAGAAACTACTATAAGCTTTAATAATAATAATAACAACGTGCTTTTACAAACTGCAACTGCTGTCATAACTCATTTAAATTTTTAAAAACAATTAAATTTTAAAAACAATTTAACTCTAATCTTTTGTTTGATACTGGAGCTCAAAGAACTTATATAACGAGCACGCTATATAAAAAAATTCATCTCCCTATGATACGAAGGGAAAGACTTTTAATAAAATCTTTCGGACCCACTGAATTCAAAACTATAACTGTCGATATTGTCGCATTTCAAGTCTTAACTCCTCATATGACTTTAGTCATTGAAGCTATTATTTAAAACATTAGTTGTTCCAAAATTAAAAACCAAAACATGGAATATGTAATTTCAACCTATCCTCATTTGCATAGATTTTTCTAGAGATGGAGAAAAAAAGTGTTTGTATTTTAATAGGGAACGATTATTATGACATATTTATTATTGGTGAAAAAGTTAGAGGAAACTTCATGAGCCAGTTGCTACAAAATCTTTATTTGACTTATATCGGAAATTTAATGATAATCCTAATTGTACATCAAACGTATGTTTTTCACATTCGTGTATTATGAATTTCGACCGAAATATTAGATACTTTTGATTACGATTCAACTCATCCAAATTTTTATAACAAATTACAATTAGAAAAATTTAATTTTGATCAAGATATAACAAAGGACGATGTTCTTATTAATTTTCAAAACGAGTTAGTTATGAAAAACGGATGGTATTTGACAAAACTTCCTATAAAAGAATATCACAAAACCCTCGCTGACAACTATATCCTTACAGGAACGTGATTAAACAGTTTACATCAACGATTAAATGATAAGAAAGAAATTTTACATGAGTATGACAATATTTTTAAAGAATATTTATTTAAAAGTATTATAGAACCGGTACTGAACAAAAATACTGAAACTGTGAGCAGCACTATCTATCCCATCAACCAGTTATTATAATTTATCGTGAAACTGCAGCGCTACATAACGTATTTGACGCCTCATCAAAAATATTTTCGAATTGTTCGTATTGCATTAGTTGCTGAAATACGTCAAGTTTTTTTTACAAATATTTGTAGACGAAGAACACTGTGATTTATTGCGTTTTCTATGGTTCAAAAATGTGAAAGATGAAAACTATGAACAAATTTATTTATCGATTTCAGCAAATAGTATTTGGACTAGTTCCTAGTCCTTTTTATATTAAATGCAGCATTAAAAGTAAATTTAAATCTAGAATTCATCAAGTTATAGAACAACTAATTTTGAATCATTACGTAGACGACCTAACAAACAGTGACGATACCATTAATGAAGCCAAAATTTTTTAAAAACAGCCAAACTGTGCTTAAACGATGCTAAATTTCAATTACATAAATGGGAATGTAATGACCCTACATTGCGGTTATAAAAAAAAGTTATATTTTTAACAAATTTTTTTATAGCATTTTTAATCAGTATAAAATATTTTTAACATCTAAGATTAAATAAGTTAATTTCTCTGAATTGATTTGAAACCTTTTAAACTCATTTTTACAAACAGAAAGAATGAGGACTTGCTTATTGTATTATTGAAATAGAACTAAATGATCTCAAAAGATATGTATGCCTTCTTTAGAATTCTCATATCATATACTGGTACAAAATTACCTCTTGATGTGAACTAGGATTACTTGTTTAATATTTTTATTTTAGGCTGTGATTTTGAACTCAAAATGTTTACCTGAGTTTTCTAACCTTGTTTCAATCAGTTTTTACTAAAAATTGTGGCTCTAAAAGCTTCAAATACTTTTTAGATTACGCAAACCTGTTAGCAAAATGACCTCTGAAGAACAGAGATTGGAAGGAGAGTTTAGATATGTGAATTCGAGGTTGATCACAAATTCGTACGTATGACTAGTTTACTTTTTTAAAGTATGAATCAATAATATTCAATATTCTTTATTTAATCATATTCTTGCTTTTTTATCAATCCAAATTGGCAAAAATGGTTTTCAAAGGTCTGAATTTTTCATCTATGCATTTATATTATATATATTATTTTTGTGTGCCTTATTTTAATTTTCTTTCAAATTTTTTTTTTCACTTTTTAGCGAAGAGATTGCATTCTACCAAGGACAGGACAGAGAAAGAAAGACCATGAGGGAGTATTTTCAACGGATGGTAAGAATTTTATCATTGTACAAAAGCATTAACCTATGCTAATATTAAATTGAAATTCCACATTCAATGTGTACAAACTAGTTTTAAGGGGGAGATACTAAATCTATTTGTTCTGCAGAAGAGAAGTTATAATATGCCTAATCTTAGCCCTAGTCATTTTTAAAGACAAAATTCACAAAAGAGTGAGACAAGCCTGCAAACGTTTTTTATGTAAAATGAGATTTGTTGATCTATGGTGTAATAAAATTCTTGTCTTCAGGTGGAAAATCTGCGCGACATGTTGAACTTTAAATTCTCAGTTGGAATAGTTGATAACATAATTGCAAAATGTAAGTTAATTTGTATAGTTCTACCAAGTGGTGATACTATGGTACTTTTAGGTTTTTAACCGTATTCAGCTGGCATGATTATACATACCTGCCAAACAAGAAGCCTAAATTAATATTTCAATTGTGAAGCTTATGTAGCAATCTTCCTTTGTGCGGAAATTCTTTTCTGAAAGTTTTAAGGATTACCATGTGAATAGGTAAAGTTTATTAAACATTACAGTGTGGAAACACAAAACGTTTTCTAAGCTTTTATATTTTTATACATTCAATGTGAAATTTATCTTCTGGTTCTCATATTACTATGTATAACTCATATTACTATATATTACTCTCATTTTACTATATATAATGCTTGTATTTCCTTTAAATTTATCCCATTTATCCCATTTTACTGCATAAATAATTATTTTAAAAATAATTAAGTTAGTCAACTCGCTTATATGATTAAAGAAAGTGAAAAAGCATGTCACGATGAACAATATTTATTTCCGAAAACTTTTTAGGTCATAATCTGCTAATTTCTTCAGCTATATTACAAGTAAAATCCTAGCATTTATTTAGGTTGGCAATTTGTTCAAAATTTAGGAACTAACGATAAATGAAATTAATATGATAATTATGTGGACTGTAAAAGACAATTAAGAAATAGAAAAAATAAATTTTGCCGTTTGTGTCCTGGCCTGTAAAGGATTTATTTTTTCGAATGAAAAAAAAAAACGGTTTTATGAGATGTGTTTGATATGATTAAGTTTATTTATAGAGTGAATGGATTCTTTAATTTCATTATAGATGACTCATGTATCATTCTACGTTTACTTGATTGAAATTTTGTTCTTTTTTCCAGCAATTCAGAGATTTGTTTTGCAGATTACATCTGTTTTAATTGCTAATTTGATTTGATTGCTCTTGAATCTTTAAGTTCATGTTTGACTTCAAATTTGTTAAAGTCAGTAAAGATGTTTTTAGAATGTGAAAGTAATTAGTTAACGATGCCTTCTTCTATGATTTTATAGTGATTTGAATTGAAATTGAGGTATTGTAAAATTGTAACTGTCATTAATCGTCACACTCTAGAGTTCTTTTCTACAAATTCCATTGACACAACTGAAATAGAATACAGCGTTGACACTGATGCTCTGAGACTAATCTTAATTCGATTCTACTAGACTGATAATTTAATCTTTTGAATGTAAGTGATCATTGAAAATGCTAAGCGATGGTGAGGATGGCTGTCAGAATTTTGTGTTAGAAAAAGTTAATAAGTCCTACATTTTTTTTAAGTAGCTATCTTTTCCCAATGTATAAAAAATTATTGTTTTTATTACATTTATTTAAAAAAATTTTTAGTTTATCATTTATTAAAAATGTTTTGTTTTGTTATTGATGTGAGGATTTGAAACATACAATATAATAAATAGTGCAAATGTGTTAAAATTTCAATTTTTTTGCTATTTTATTAAGATTTGCTATGTCGTTTAAATCAATTTTACATTTTATTTTCCTATTGTGCCTGATTTTCAGGATGACTTTTCCAGAAAGTTGTTCTAGTTTAAGGTTCTTTGAAATTATCATATAAATTTATAACCCTATATGGCAAGCATTAACCCTTATAAAACAAGGGAGCCGATTCTAAAAGTAATACATGAAAACATACTTCAGTATTCTTATTTTGTTCACATGTTAAACATGTTAGTTTTTTACTGACAACAAAAATATCAATTTTAAATGGTAAGAAGACTACATATTGACTTAAGGTAATCTCGCTGGTAATTATTGAAGCAATAAAACATCTTGCACTTTTACTAAGCAGGATGATTTGGTGTTTTCAGATGAAAATGAGAACGTTCGAACACCTTTTCCTTATGTGATTAAAACTTACTCATCAATAAAACATAGTAAACAAATTTAATAAAGCTTCTTTTATTTGTTTTTGTTTTCTTTTAAAAATAACTCTGCTTAATATTAATATTAAATTATCATTGTTAACTTTTCAGGTGGATTATTTATCCTTAGAAATTTTATTTTTGTAATTTTTTTATAAATTTTTTTTGCATATTCAATATCAAATACAACAATTTTCCTGTTGATAAAGAAATTTTAGCATGAAACAACCAATGATAAATCTAATCATTTGCGTTATTTACTAGCACAAATTTATTTTCATCGTGTCTTCTTGTTAGTCAAACTGTGACATAACTCTATATTTACATTCCAAGTTATATTGTAACTGTGATTTTACTTTTTTAGACTTAGCAACAGTTGTTGGTTTTTCTTCAGTAGCTGTCAGTTTTTTCTCTCGAAGCAAAAGACATGAAAATATGCAAAGCTTTGAGATAATGGAGGTAGTATTTCTAGTATTAATTATTTAATATAATATAAATTAACAATTTCTGGCTTCTTATTCTTTTATAGTAAATAAAGTGTACTAGGACATGCAAAACTGAGATTGTGAAGGTATTATCTTTAAAAGTATAATGTAAATTTAAAATTCTATTCGGGATATGTTTCATGGTTCAATCCATATTTTCAATTAACATAAACTAAGGTTAATTTTTTTACATTTATGTATACAAATTATTTTATTACTTATTAAATATAATGAAATAATGGTGTATGATTAAATTATAATCATATTAAAATGGACAGAAGGAAAGAGGGATAGTTATAAGAATATATCATACCAAATATATAAGGGGGTTGAATAATTAAAGCAAGGTAATATTATAATAATGTTTGATAAGTTCTAGTTTCTTCCAGGTTATATGTAAACCTTTCTTTATTTGTTGCATTTTTTTGTATATGTGTGACTTCTCATCAGTCCTACGATGCTCACTAATCCTGATTGAGAGATTGTTGTCTCTCCAATATAACAAACTTTACATGTATAAAAGATTGGATTAAAAGTATTAGGTAGAGTCTTTATTCGAAAATATTTTTTTTTTGGTTTTGAACAAAGTGAACACCTTTTTTTTTTTTTTTTTTTTTTTTTTTCTTCTCAGTTGTTATATCGTTAAGTTTTTCAAATTTAGAGATCAGAAAAATTTTAATTGTTTTATTAGTAAGGGATGGGGAGTAGAGTTTTTTTGTTTTGGAGAATGGTTTCGATGGACTGAAAGCCAGAATGTGTTCCATGTCAAGTGTTAATAATTTTGAATTCTAGTTTTTATCAAATCTAATATATATTTGAAGCTCGTAAAACTGAAATACTTCAAAAATTAGTACATAAATAGATGGAAATTTACCATTTTCTTCAAATTCACATGTAAATTTAATATTGCGATGTCTTGAATTTAAATAATCTAAAAATAAATCCACATAATGTTTGCTTTTAAAGCATGCAAAAATTGTCATTGGCATATCTTTTGTATTATTTTGGATTTTGTCCAGTACAGGAGCTTAGGGGGACCCCATCACTACACCATCTATTTCTCATGACAATTAAATTTAAAATTTGTGTGTTGGATGTAAAAAATAAGAATAATTCTTTTAGTCCTTTTTTCGTAATTTTCATTCCAGGATTGTTTGTCAATATTACATTCGCTGCAAGATTTTATTTAGCCAATTAGAAACAATTTTAAAAATGAGTATATAAGCAGCATTCCTCAGACAATTTCCAGCTCAATTTTTTCTTGCCTTTTTTGAAAATTAACATTTTTATTTTAATTTTTTTAAAGTAACTAGACAAAAAAGCTATAATTTGAGATTTTTCTAAGTCTCTGTTCAGCCATATGTCTAGATGATCTTGATTCTGTATTTGGGCTATCATTAAAGTTGTAACTATTCAGCTAAACATTGTTATTTCTAGTAAAGCAAAAGTAATAAAACACAAAATTTTTGAGCACTGTAAATAGATTTAAAAAAAAAAAAAAATTTTAAATTTTTTTTTTTTTTTTTTTTTTTTTTTTTTTTTTTTTTTAAACACTAAAATATAAATGATAAAAATTTATTTGTTATCAGTTTATTATCCCGAAATGGAATACATGAAAATGTTAAATATAAACTTGATAAAAACAAGTTTATATTTATATATCAGGGTGTTAGCCAGAATAAAATCTTTCCCAGCGTTTTCACTCGTATGGTAATTCCTCTCAAAACCCTGGCCTCCTCAACCATTTTGGGGCTTGCTGGAAAATTTTTTGACTGCTAATGTGCTCTAGATAGTTTATAACAGCCATATTAGAAAAATAACAATAGAAACATACCTTTAAAAATATAATGATTTCAAAACTGAATCGATAGTTTGTTTATACATAGAACATTACAGAATATTTGCAAAAATATATACTGGAAATTTATTTTGATTTTGTATCTTGATTACACATACGCAGTGCTGCAAATAGGCATCGTTCATTGACAGAATGGATTTTGCATTTATCTAAATGGTTCATTAGGACATGACTGAATGGTTTTTTGTGATTTTAAACTATTTGTTTACTATACAGGGCTCAAAAAAATTTTTTTTGCCGAGTACATTTTCATAAGTGGAAAAGAAATACTTGTGATTTTTAAAAAACTGATTACGTTACCATATTTGCACAATTCCTAAATTTTATTTATTTCTGAGCTGAACAAGCTGGGGGCGTTGAAATGGTGAACCCGAAACACCAGTACTGAGCTGCGATACAAATGCTGCATTTCTCAGTCTTAACTTTTGCTTGTCTGCCATGGCCGATATGCTACTGCACACATTTGTTCAAAACAATATTTCAACCAACCAATATTTTCTTCAAACTATTTTAAAACGAAATATAATAAGCTTAATTTCGTCTGCTCAAAAAACGACTAAAAGCAATGTTGGAAAACAACTTGTTTGTAAATTTCATAAAACCGTTGATTGAGCAATAAAATGAATTAAAGGTAGAAACAATATTTTTCAGATAATCAAAATATTAGCTGTAAAGTACTTATAATTATAATATTCTTAAACATAGTTCTGAGAAATGACCAGCAAGTTTAAACAATGTATAGGCGATGGAAAGATAAATAATATAATTTAAAATAAACCTGCGGACAAGATAATATGTTTATATACAGTCCAGGTTTTTAAAACGTGCTTAAAAGCTCAACTGTTTATAAAAAATAACTAAGGTGTAGAAGTTTAAGTAGTTTAATCTTTTTTTTCTTTTACCTCACTAATTTTTTCAAAATGATTATTATTTTTTTAATGAGTTATTTAAATTTTTTTTTTAAGTTATATGATTAACGAGTAGAGAGGATGTTTGTTTGGCCAAGCGGTTAAGAAGCTCTGACACCAATATGTGCAATTTTGATATTATATAAAGATAAAAAGTGACTATATTGAAGTTTTTGTGGTTTTCACATAGATCATGAATAACTAATGATTAGTTTAAATTGAAATAAACTTTTTAGTTGCTAAGAAACAAGGTAAATTGTAGATATTTTATTGCTATTCAACATTTTTTGCTTAGTCTTTTTATTTGTATTTTTTCATTTTTTTAATTATTTGTAATGAAATCTTAAAGTGAAAACAGCAGGTTTTTTGTTGTTACTTTCATTTTGGTAATTCATTGACAAAGGGTAATTTTTATGAATATTTTGAATTTGTACGATTGCATTAAAAAAAAAGCACCTTATATATATAAAACATGGGCACCTTATATATCAAGGAATATTTCAAGCAGCTGGCTTAGCTGGTGCTTTTTAGATTGCCTTTTTCAGTTTAGTTTTAAATTATCAATTTGTTTTGCCAGGCTTTTCTCTGAAACTTGTTATTTTTAGACTTTTGTCAAATCTAGTATCGATCTTATAAATTCTTACCAATCTGTGAATCATGCATTTTACTTACAGTAAACCTCCTTTTTCTTGTGAAATTGGTCACAATTTTTTCTGGACAAAAGCCCAAGCCCTGTTATTTAGGCCATATGGAGATGTCTGAAAATGTTCTTATTGCCTAGCAACAGGTCCTTACCAAAATTTATATTTATAGTTTTGGCATGTTAATAATATTTTTCAAATATTGCATGTATGTATGTATAAATTTATGTATACATGTATGTATGCTATATGTGCAATAATTAGATTCTATATAGCATCAAAATTGGTTAAATTCATTTAGAAAAAGTTTGAAAAAATATTTTCTTCAGTTTTTTACTTTTATCGAGCAATTATTTATTGGGTTCTATAGAATCAATTTTCTCCCAAGTGAATCAAATATTGGAAAAAAGTCCTATTCTTTTTTTATTTTTTTTATTTCATTTTTTTTTTTATTATTTTTTTTTCTATTATTTGTATTCAAAAGAAATAGAATTTTTTTGTGAAAATGCGCTTTTTTGGTGTACAGTAAGTATTTTGATAGATATCACTATTTTCCGATATCCTTTGAACTTTGATGCTTTGTTCTTTAGTAAGCCTGCTCACTTTTGTGATATGTGTAATATATTTGTTTATAGGATTATTACACGACTGGAAGAATTGTCATCAGAATGGCTGAAGCACTGGGAAGACTTTCATTGGCTGTTCGTGAACTATAAAAACTATCTGGGTAAGTAGTTTCACCATAGTGCATCTAAGGCATTTCATAATGATTTTGACCTTGAAAGATCATCCTTTTGAGGTATATATCTTAACACTTCAGAGAATTATCCGTTTAATAGCAAATTATGAAACAATAAATTTCAATTTATAGATATTTGATAGCAGACCCATACTCAGTTTATTGATATAATTCTGGTATATAACGATTTTTTACTGCGTTTTGGGATTCCAGTCATAAATTTGAAACTTTGCTGGAATTTTCGAGTATTGAAATAATGTCAGTTGTTGTGGGATTTCACAAACTTCTGAGAAATTTACAATCCCAGAATAGCTTTTAAATCAAAGTTTACAGCTTTTTCCTTTAGTAAAGCTCATAATTTGATATGCCACAGAAAAGAATTTTCCAATTTTTAATCTGCTTGTATTATAAATGGTGTTCTATTCTATGGTAAATATAAATATTTGTCTTTTTCCATGATATTTTCATTTCCCCGTAAAATTTTGATTCTTATCTTTATATTGCTTAATAGATATACTTCACGAGTGATATTGCTTATGGATGTGCTCGAAGACATGAAGAAGAACAAATATGTTAGAACACAAGTTAAAGCAGGTATGGACATTGTCAACTTTATCCAGACCAGGTTTTAGAAGTCTTAAGATCATAAGGGAAAAAATATGAAAAACAAAAATTTCTTTTTTGGTACTGGACTTGAAATTTGCTCAAATTTGGACATTATCTTTTGTGTTATATTAGGAAATATTGTTTCAATATATTTTTTTTTTTTAGTTAGGTGTGTTGGCCATTTTGGAATCATGATCGGGAAATTATGAGATTTGAAGTTTGTAAAATATTATTTCTAATAAGTTAAGCGTTACGTGTGCTGGTTTGTTTTTTAAATCTTCTTTATTATAAAATTTTGCATGAAGTTGAATGAAAGTTAAAGGCTACGACAAACAGTTAAATCGTTATGGTTACATTAAATATATTCTATTGAATTGATTTTTGAAGCGTAAACACAACTATTATTATTATGATTGACAAAACAGACGCGTGATTGTAGCTATGACAACATGGCAATTGAAAAGATAGTTATATAAAGATAGGTTAATAATACTTTCTAAAATTATAGCTTAAAATCAATATGATTGTTAAACACATGATAATAAATAGACATCTAATCATGAGCAAGTACAAAAAATTGCCGGCGGCAATTTTTTGCCACAGATAGGTCGTATGTCGGCAGCTGTATCCGTGGCTATTTCCTATTGCCACGGCTAATGATTAGGTTTGGCTATTTGTGAACTGTCTGTACCTGCTCAATTCCAATGACAACGATTTAATTTTGTATCAAAACAAGATTATTTAAAATTCTTTAATACAACCGTTAAAATAAAATTTCACCAAAATTTATCCCTGGGTTTATTCTTAGAAAAAAACGAAAATGGAGAAGAAATCAAAAAGTTGGCAGTAGATTTGTCAAAAGAAGCAGATATTACAGAAAAAGATTATGTTATTCAATTTGACCATGTGCCATTAGTGACACCCAATGGTGATATCTTGGTGAAGGACATGTCATTCGAAGTAGTTGCTGGAAGAAATGTCCTTGTGTGTGGACCGAATGGGTGTGGAAAGTCCTCATTGTTTAGGGTTCTAGGAGAGGTACTAATTTAACTTGGTATTGTTTAAGTAATGGATTTGATTCATTAAATCACTTATTGTTAGCTAAGGTGCTATGAATTTTCTTATGTCTGTTTTTGTGTCTGTCCTTTCACTTTACACATAAATTTTTATAGAAGTATTGCATGATGCCATAAGGTCATTATGCAACACTAAATAGTTTTTGGCCTGAATATGTCTAAATATGGTCATGGATTATCACCTATTTAAATTAGTTGAGAAGTTTGCTGTTTATGATAAAATTCCACTTTTTGAAATTTTTAACTCAAAATCATTGGCACTGCTAGAAAAAGCGTACATTTAAATACTTAGTTAACTGTGTTTGTTGGGCTATATGGAAATTAAATTAGGAAACACTCAACCCACATAGATCTATGCTAATTTCAATTTCACAGTCATATATGTTAAATCAAAAAGTATTAATAAAGAAATAAAGGTTTAGGCTTCAGCATAAGAAAAACACAGGCGTGTTGATAATTGCTCTTCTAAGGTGCTTCCCATACCTATGTTTTTGAGATTTCAAAAATGTAACAAACCACAACTTATTTACTTTGAATATGTGTATATGTTTTCATCTGTTTCAATTTTCTTTTTATGAATTTAGTTTTGGAGCATTCATGGTCCCCAAAACATGAAAACTGAGCTGCAATTCAAATGTTGCATTTCTCAGTTTTAACTTTATTTGGCTACAAAGACTGAAAACTGTTAATTAAAATTAATTAATTGCTAATTGTTAATTAATTTATTAATTTATTAATTTATTAATTTATTAATTTATTTGAGGTCTGTATCATGTATTGATTTCATATATTATGCATCTCCTTTTCGGGTAGTTTTTTTATTTGTTGGAAATTTTATCCTAAAGTGTAAATTTGCACGAGTCTGGCTTGCAGTGAGAAACTGAAATAAACAATTCCCAAAGTATTTAAAAGCAGTGTAAATCCTCTGTTTTAGTAAAGAAATTTAAACTTTTGAAATTCATCTCTAAAATGTCTTTCCATAAGATTATTTTAAGAAAATATATATATATATTTTTTTTTTTATTGATTTGTTTTTGTTATTAGTACATTCTGTCTTAAATTGCTGTTAATAATAATTATATCCCGTGTTTTATATGTACTGAGTGTTTAAAAACTGTTATATAGTGCTATAGTGTTATATATTTTTTACAGTGTTTTATAGTGTTAACATTTTATGCAATTCACATTCAATGTGTTATTTTAAGATTAAAATCAAACTTGTTTTTCTAAATAAGGAGACTGCCTGTTTGTTTTTGCCACGAGTATTGAATTTTCAGCCTCGCATGTGTTGAACAGTGCAACTTTATTTTGACTCACCAGAAAATTCTAAGTAAGTTCTAAGGCCTAAATTAAAATAAATTTAAAATTTTAAAATCTGAAAATGTTCCTGCTCTGCTTATGGGCAACTATGATTTGGAAAGAAAAATTCACCAAATTCCTGGGCATACTCATTGAAAAATTCTTTCATGGGTAAATCATATTTCCAGAAACCCATCATTGTTGAAACATGCGAAATGCCGCACACTTAAAAGGTATTTTTGTAACATAAGGCTGGTGTTTTAGAGTACTTCTCTGTATGCCAAAGCCTGTTTTTTTTTAGCAATTTTACTTGTATTTTTTAGCATTGCAAAATAAGTATAACCTTAGTCCAATGTCTCGTTGAAAAAAGTTTAGAAAAACTTAGTTTTATACGCTGCAAGTTCATAGTTTAGTTGATAACCATATAAACAAAATAAGTCAATAAAATTTCAAAAATCAACTTTGGGTCAGTATTGTTAAGAAATAATGTATTTTTTTTTTAGTTATGGCCTGCATATGGAGGCACTATGACCAAGCCCCATGCTGGCAAACTATTCTATGTACCACAACGACCATATATGACAATCGGAACACTACGAGACCAAGTGATATATCCAGACACTATTGGGCACATGAAGAGGAAAGGTTTTACAGATACCAATCTTAAAGATATGTTGAATAAGGTATTTTATTAAGCATACTACCTCATAGAAAAATGATATCTCTTTCATTTCAAAATTCTATCATTATCTAGAAATAGTTGCCTAAATTTTCCAACACTATCTGAAAATTACTGGATAATTAACGTTTGTTTTTTTTTTTTTTTTTTTTTTTTTTAATTTCTAAAAGTTGAAGTAAATCTTTTAAATCTATACCACTTTGATGATCACCCCCATAACATGAAACTGCTTCATAACAAAGCCTAGATTTCTGTTTTTTTGTTTTAATCAATAAATCTTGAAGATAAGTGACCATGTAAGATGTATGACTCAATATGATTACCTGCCAAAATTTGTTATTCCAGAGGCCTGGGCCTAAAAGGGTTTATACTTCACATGCTTTCCATTTTCTTGAACATGCTATGCATTTTAAGAAACAGATTTTAGATTTTTAAATTTCTAGTAAAGTGGTCTTAAATCTGACATGTGGACAAATTGAAATTTAGCTTGTAACAATATCAAAAAAAATTTGGGTCTTTCCGTAATATATTCGGATATGTAATGGATAACTTGTTTTGAAAATGATTAGTAATTACTGGTTGTGTTACATGTAGGTGCATCTTGAATATATCTTAGATAGGGAAGGAGGCTGGGATAGCGTACAAGATTGGATAGATGTTCTAAGTGGTGGAGAGAAGCAGCGTGTTGCAGTAAGTCTGTTTTGTTTAACCTGCAAGTATCAGGAATTCCTCTTTTTGAAGATTACTTTTCATACTTCAGATTAAAATGAAAACTTTAATATCAATGAGTATGAGAATTTTTCATATTTAGCTAAGCTGTTACAATTTAAGTGTAAAAAGTAACTATTCTTGATTTTTTTTATGAATCAGCCTGAATTGGTTCTTTGTTAATCCGAGAATTTCACCTTAACATTTTACACATTGCCTCTACAGAGAATTTTGGTGAATTTAAACTTAATTTAATTTTGGTGTTGTCTATAAATTTTGATCATGTTAGATCAGGATTAAATATTTTTGTGGTCAAAATCAGAAATGTAAGTTGAAATTAATGGTCGGTAATATTTAAATTTTTGGTGAACTGTTTGGTTTCAGGGAAAATTTTAGTGGTGTTGATCCTTAAACTGGGAAAAACTTATGGTGAAAACCTAAGTATGTAGTAATATGCAGCTGTTAAAATTAAACAAGCAGCTGCTTCCTGGGGTTTTCTGTAAATTAAGTAAAAAAAAATTATATAGGATTTTTGATTTTTATCAAAATCTTACAAAAATATACTAAATTTATTTTTCTCGTTTTTTCAGATCGTCTTTTAAATTTTTTATTATGAAAATCGTCTTATAATTTATAATGAAAATATACTGCTGAGCCTTTTCCTTTCTTTTTTTTGTTTAGATGGCTCGTTTATTTTATCACGCACCACAGTTTGCCATCTTGGATGAATGTACAAGCGCAGTGAGCGTTGACGTCGAAGGGTATATGTATGCTCATTGTAAAGAGGTTAGTTACATTATTTGGAAGATTCGCTTTGTTTACCCAGATTCTGAAAATGGAAATCTTTTCAATTCTTTGACATTAACTTCATGCGAAAAAAAAATTCGGAAGGCTTTTCTTTTATTCACCTAGAAATCAAGCTAACATGTTATATAAAAAAGCATCCAAATTTGTGGAATTGCTCTAAAAAGAGAAACAATAAAGTGGCCTACAAAACTCTAAGGGTGACCTGATTAAAAAGGAAGGAATGGATTTTATAAAGCTTTGTTAAACTATTTCTACTTATGATATTAAGCTCTGTTGCATAAATTTCTTTTTAAAGAGAGCCAAGCCAAGGCTTAGAATTTCACACTATTAGTAAAGCTACATTTACTGAGTAATGATCTCCCTCGAAAATGTCAAACTTAATTATGGTACCTATTTACTGATCAAAAATTTGTTGAAAGCTTGTTTGCCAAAAACTTTATATGAAGCGGCATAAGAAACATGAATATATGGTTGATTATCGAAATTAAACCTGACTAGCTAATTGATGTGCGCAACATTTAGAAGCAATCTATTTTCTAGATCAGAAAAAGAAGTGCAGGTCAAAGCCAAGCATCTAGTATCTGCTGACCCATTAGAAAAATTAGAAATCCGTTTGTTTTAAGTGCCAACCCGAGAGGAGCGAGTCTGGTATGTTATGATTGAAGGCAAAAAAAAAGATGATTTACTTTTTTTAGGTTGGTATTACACTGTTCACAGTTTCTCATCGGAAGTCTTTATGGAAATATCACGAGGTACGATATTTCTTGTCTGTTTTCTAAAAAAAGTGACTTCTTTCTATTGATTATTACTTTTGATTTTTTTAAATTTAAAGAAAGTTTATCCGATAGGGTAACTATAACTATCTCAGGGCCAGCGTCCTGGAAATCCCCTAGAACTTTTTTTTACTCCTGGAAATTCCCTATTGTGAAGATATTCTGTTTTTTCTTTAAAACGTAAATGTAAGCTGTTCCAGAGAGGCTCATTTAAAAATACTACTCCTCTCATACTTCCAATTTTACTGTTTTGAATGGTTTTTCAGTGTTTTCCAAAAATTTTCATTCCTGCAAAATTGCTTTTAACTATGCACAGACGAAAGGTACATCGATTTTTGAATAGAAAATAATTCAGATATACACTTTGAGATTTTTTTTTTTTATAATTATTTTAGCAATTCGGTAAAGATCTTAAGTTGATTCAATAGAAAGGCTCGTTCGATTTTTCGGACAGTTTAAAAGACTTAATTCAACAATGGCTTTTGTTCTATAATGAAAAAGAAAAACGGTCATTTCTGTAATCTCAGGGTATTTTTAAATGGCTTGAACGTTCACTACATCAAAAAAAATTTCCGATCTCTTGAGAGTACAAGATCACGCATCTTGGCTGTATTTATTTTTTTATACCAAGTGAAATTAAAACTTTGAGCATCAAATTTTAGTTGGGGAAGTTGAATCCATATTTTTTACAAATTGAAACCTTTTTAAACAACCTTTTTGAGGTTTTGTGCAATTTGAAATTACATTTTTTAGTTTGAAAGATATTTTTCCATTTTTTGAAATTTAAGATTGGAAAAGTAATGTTTTTCTGAATTCTGAATGCCAATGATCTGTTATATAAACACAGCAAATTACCTTGCATATTAGAATGATTTGTGTTTCCAAAAGAATAATTTATCTTATGTATTATATATTTTATTATGTGAAGTTCTATGTATACTGTGTTCAGTAACAACAACATAGTGATTCTATATATAGCCTGCGTAAGACTCGAGTTTTCACTGTTATACTGAAAATATATACCTAAATTTAATTTGCTACTCTGTGCGAACTTTACGTATCATTTTATGTTTAATTAAACAACTTAGTAAAACTTAACTGTTGGACGTTGCAACCCCTTAATTGTGGTGTGTTAACTTATAAGTTGGTATTTGTTATATGTAGATATATCATGTTACATCAGCTATTTATATACTCGCATTTTTTACTCAAAAACATTTTATGAATATTTGAAACAGCATTATACAGTTGATACTGCTCAATTCGAACCCGGCTGTTTTGAAAATTTTGCTGTTATTGACTGAAAAAAAACCAAAAGTGTCGATTTGGTTTTCTTAAATTATATGTCGATATTTACAAAATAAATAATTAATAACTCGAATTCGAGAAAGCTTGTGAAGAAGTTTATTTCGGGTCAATAGCTGTTTTAAACGTATTCAATAACTGTTATTTGTTTAGTATGTTTTGTACATGGATGGCAAGGGCTCGTACGAATACAAACCCATCGATGAAAGTACGACTGAGTTTGGATCTTAAAATAGTGTTAAGTTTTTCATTGTTTAATTATGGTGAAAACACCGGTAATATTGGTTGTATAAACCTAGGATACTTATTCTAATTTAGTGAAAATCATTTACCGTTTGATCGGTTTGGCTATGAACAACCATATATTATGCCATGCTTTGTAATTTAAACAGATTCTGCGATCAAAATACGATGATCTAATTTTAATTTAGTGTGTTTTGCAGTTAATTTTGCCAAAAAAAAAACTGTCAAATTAAAATTGGTAAAATAGTAACAAGTTTTAAATTTTCACCAACAAAAAACATTGATTAACATTTTTTTTTTGCTTTAGAAAAATTCTAAGATGTCTATCGTTTTCAGTATTAAGCTGCTTTGTTCGCAGGCTAATTTTATCTAACAACAAGAGCGCTTGAATTTTTTATTGTATATACACACATGTGTTTGTTTGCATGTGTGTAACGTATATATTGGGTTTCGTAAATATGCTTACTCTGAAATAATGCCATCTACAAAAAAAACCACAAAAAATTGTATATATACAAATTTATAGGTGGGCTAGTTTGGATAGCGCTGGTATACGTACTGAAAAACGAAGACAATGTAATTATTACATTTTATTTTATATTGTAGGAATAAATATATATTTTTTTGAAAGCATTTGAAAAGAAATTGAACCATCCTGTCATTAATTATACTTCATTTTTTTCATCAATTTTTGTGGAGATCTTTGAATCTATTTGGCAATTAATCTCTTTATCTTTTACTAGAACACTCTTGAACGATTTTTGTTCATTGTTCCCATAACTTCTACAGCTACTGTTTAGTTTGATGAGCTTCATTTGATTGAAAGTGATATACGATTTTCTTTGAAACACCGTTAATAATTTGATAGCGCTATTTTATACTTGGACAATAGTTTCAGTTTATTTAATATGCATTATCAAACTTGTTCACATATTTCAGCTCCATCAAAACAGACCGTTGAAACGTTTAGGGTTGGAGATAGACATGTTGAATTGTTCGGGGATTTATTTTCAAGATAAAAGTTTAAAAAGTTCATTTAGCTTATTAATTCGTATAACTTTTGTAACATTGGGCCATTGGCCAAAAGTAACCGTTTAAACCCCGTCTGTTAGAAAATTCTGCAAATGGATTATTTGCTATCTGACTAATTTCCTAGGAAACTTGAATCTGTAGGCTTCGTCAGAATTTAGTTGAGAACAGTCTATTATTCTCACAGCTATTTTGCTTGTATAAGCACATTTCGATTCCAACACTTTACCTGCTGTTATAAAAATATGTATATTAAGCAACTTTTCAATTTAATACTGATTGATTATGTACCATACATGTTTTTTTTTTTTGTTTGTTTTTTTTTTAATATCTGAAATTTTAGTGACTGTGTATTTTCAATCTAAGGCTGATTTAATATGTAACATACATATATATATTTTTTTTGTTTTTTTTTTTTTATATTTGAATTTTTATTGAGTGTGTATTTTAAAAATATGATAAATAAATTTCTAATTTATTATAAACTATTAATATTTTGACTGCTCGTTTCGACTAAAACTTCTCATGATTTTTAATAGCTTTTTTAAGTGAATTTTTCACGGGACCAAAAACCTTGAGATAGCATGCTGTCGCCGGCTGCAAAATGAACTTTTTGACAAATATTTTTAAACCAATTTTCTTTCAATGTTTAAGAAATGTTACTCTGTGATTTAAATGGAATAGAATTTTTGAAAAATAATGAAGGTATAGTGCGTTTTATTTTAAGGTTCAAATTTTAGAGGGCATTCTGATATAGTTTAAGATCAAAACATGAAATATCATTCCGCTTAAATCACAGAATCTTAAAAAAATAAAAATAACAGCGAAAACGGCATGTTAATACAGTGTAAGGTTTTTCAGAACCAGTAGTCGTGAGATTGAAAAATAAGAAACGGAGAAAAAAAAACAAATAAAATGGAAACACATCAAATAGTTCGTCAAAATTTGTATTATATGCATATTATATATAGCATATCTAACTTTTCAAAAACCACCTGCTTGATACAAAATGTCTCATTTTTCTAGATTATCATCATCCTTTTTATTTTTCCCTTGCAAAATCCGGTACCTTTTTTTAATTTTTCGGCACGTTTTTGTATTTCGACGTCAACAATCTTTTTTCATTTAATTTCGAACACGCTTTCGCGCAGTAAATTCCTGGAATCATTCCATGCTTCTCAAATATAGATATTTTACTTTTTTTATTAATGTTAAAACTAACTACTTCATCGTGTACACCAAACTTGAGCTGAGCCAGCGAAATAAATTTTGTTCTCGTTAATCGCTCCCATATCAATGCCTTGTAACTTTTGTTTTGAGGTTCACTAGGCTGTTCAATCACGTGAGAAATTTTCGGTGACAGAAGCTATACAAAGAATTTTGACGAAATTTCCGCGGTTTCGAGATTACGAATTTGTATGTGCCTATTTAATAAAACTCTTACAAGCCAGAAGAGAAGAAATTTCATATTAGGCACCATAATAAAGTACAAAGTTTAATTTGTAGGATGAGCCACTTCTAAACTGAGTTAATTTTTGGAGCTGTGACGATTTTAATAATTCAGTTGCAACTTTAAAGTGTAAAAATAGGAGCTTTTTATCTCGCTCACTTATTGTTAGGCTCTATAGAAATTTATCTTTCATTTAAAACAGTTTTTTATAGAATGAAGATTTGATTTTTTTTAAATTTTGTATTTTATTAAGTTTTTTTTATGGTGTGATATTTCTTTTTTCATATAAGTTTTAATCAAGAATCTTTTTTAGCCCACGTTTACTTTTTGCCAACTTTTTTTTGTTTACTTTCTTCGTAGCTAGGTATAATATAAATTTATCATAGAAAAGTCATGGATTGTGAAAAAGTCATAGCATCTGTTTTTTCGAGAATTCATACAACTTTTTTAGTTTTCTTCTCTGGATTATTGTAGTTTTTTTAGTTTAATTCTCAGAATTTTAAGATTCAAATCAGTTTTGCTTACTTTTGTAAAGTTTAATAATTTTTTACAAATGTTAATGAATTTGAAAGGTTAAAGTCAAAAAACATAAGAGCTCAGTGTTTTAAATATTGGATTCTTCAGAGAATAATTTTTGTAGAAAATAAAACGGTAAACTTTTTTTGTAAACTTTATCTTGCAAATTTTGCTACTAAAACAAGCAAAGTTTTTAATTCTTTTGAAAAAATTTGTTTATGTCATGATTTTGAAACCATATTGATGAATCAAAATGGTGCTTCTCGTTTAGCGTGGACTTCTTGTGATGCTGCTGTAAAGTTGTCCATTACTTTAATTCTTTCGTTTTAGGGCGCAATGAAAAGACCATGTTTGTATCGTTTATTGGAAATTATTTTAATATTTTGTTTTATAATGCTGCCGCTCTTTATTTTCGCAGAGAATCCATTACTAGCTTAAAAAAACTAGCAAATATATAAATATATACTAATTCTGCTGTTTTAATGATGGTGGGAAAGAAGGAATTAAGGCTAGTTTGAAATGTTATTATTACAGTAGAAAAACTAAACTTTTCAATTCCAAAAAAAAAAAAGCGATTCAGTTGGTGCAATAATAATTTATTGTTGTCTAGCTGAGGTAAATAAAATACCGTAAGCTCAAATGGCAGTTTTAAGTACACCAGAATCAAACCCGTGGTCTCTTCTGAAATAACACCAGTTCGAAAACTATTTGTTGACGCCACTTTAAAAAACAAACAAAAAACGTTAGAAATACGTTCAATTATTGTTATAACTGAATAGATGAGACGCGCATGCACCAAATGAAAAAAAAACCCGACTGATGTTGTCACAAAACAACGGAAAAGACTTAGGAAACCGAAAAAGGAATTGAGGACATTTAACTTGCAATTGGAACGCAAGAGCCATGCGTACCTGGTGGTTTTTGGTGACATTTTAGTTATGTTTTATATATTCAATATTTTCCAACTTTAACGATGGTTTTCTGATTTTCCGGTTTTCAGTATAATTCAAAACAATATCTACAGCTATAATCAAGATTTCAGATATTTGATCTTAACTAACTATTTGCCTTAAGACTTTTTAAACTTAAAGTTTCTTTCAAGATGTATATTTTTCGATGATCTTCAGCCATAAGGTAAATGCATAAAAATTTTGAAAAGAAACAGTCAATATAAAATTTTTTAACTACAATCAACAAAAAAGTTGAACAATCGAGGCAAATCAAAAAATCCTATGACAAATGAATTTTTGATTATATTACAAAAAATGTACAAAGGTTAATAGGAAAATGATTATCCTTTAGTGGTAAATCATTTGAAAACTGCATACTTTTTTTTTATTAAAAATAATATATATATCCTAAAACGTTTGGTTCTATACTTTACTCTGTCAAAACCTAATATGCTTTCTCGCCCCAATTTTTTTCTTAAAAATTATTTGCTAGTGAACAATATTACCAATATAAGGGCTATGTCAGTCGTTTCGTACCCTAAACCTATGTCACTGGAGGTAGAGTAACAGTATAAACCTACCCTAAATCTAAAGCTGTATTTCTTGAGATAGCTTGCAGCGAACTCATGATATACCGCCTTTTCATGATCTCCTGACAACAATTTCTTCATCAATCACAACAAATCACTCTCCATTCTGTTGTGTTTGCTAGCCTTTTATTCCTTAAAGAACATTTCTTGCAGTGCAGTGACCAGCAAAAAAGATTAGCGATGGATAGCACTTGTTTTGAAAATTCTAAAAGTTAATATCCACTTGCCCACTAATTCTCAATATAGCTAATATGAAGCTAGACAACAAGTTAAAAGCTCAGAGATTTGTTAGAATTATTTGCAACAAAAAAATAGAGGGTGCAAATTAGCGCCGTTTATTCTGCTTATTTTATAAATAGTACACCATGAGGAAAAAAACTTGAGTAATAGTTTTAACCAACAAATTTTTGCCTTAACAGTAGTTTTGGCAAATCGCTTATAAAGTTAGAAACAAGCAGCAAAAGTGGCAGGAAATTGACAAAAAAACTGCGGATATTAGGCATTTTTTTTTGTTTTATTGAGGTTTAAACTTTTTTCTAAGGTTTTTATTACCTATACCTACTACTTGTAATAAAAACTAAGTCTTTGCATCAATAATTAAAAAATTAAAAGCGTTTTAATTTTATAAAACCAAAAAATTAATTTTTGGGCCAACTAGCAACACAATTTATAAAAAAAAATTGTTATTATTGTATAATTCTACAAACACGGGCATAATATTTCCGAAAATCCCCCTTTCCCTGATTTCAATGTTGAAGATCGGATTTACCCATTGATACCAGCTGTAAGATGGTGACAAATTTATTACACGACATTGACAATGGGGGAAGGAGGCATACTACAGTATTAGATAACTTCACTTTAGTTTAAACATCAGTTTTAAAAGTTTTCAAATATAATTTTTATACTTCAGGAAAAATGTGTCCAATGTAGTCTGAAAATCAAAAAATTTATTTGAAAAGGTAGCGTGGAATCATCAGAAATTTTTTTAGAGCCATTTTAACCCTACAAAAATATTTTAAAAATGAGCAGGGTGTGTTGCTAACTTAAAATACTTATTTACCCTGTTTATATAATAACCTATACAAATTAGTTGCGTAGTTTTTAGTGTTGTTTCGTTTTCAGATAGAATAGTAATATGGCAATTTTTAATTTTGATGAGCTTGCTTCTGAGATGAGAAAATCATATTTAAAAACATATATTCAATGCAATAGAAAGATCTTTTCTACAAGAGAGTCTTTAGCAAAATGTGTTGTTGGCGTCTTTGAACAAGGAACCAGTAAAGTGAAATTGGGACATTATGCATGCAACTTAGAACCAAACCAGGAAAACAATTAACACTACCATTTGTGTATAAAATTAATTAATGTTTACAAGCGTTGACTGCCCGAGAAACACTTTTTGCAAGAGGAAAAAAAATGTCTGCCCACTTAATAAAAATGTGAGAGAAAACCGACCTAGAGCTTTTTAAAAGTGAAAACCACCCAAACTTAGATGACATCGGTCTACCGAGAACATACAAGTGCGTTACTAGCTATATTGATAAGCATAAAATTAAGGCAACACCGAAAAATGTTACTAATGAACAAAGTCAAGCGTAGGCGTTTGTCGAATCTGAATGTTGCAGAATTAGTAAGAGCATCAGGCGTCCTGAGCAGCTATTCGAAGCAGCCAATAAACGCATGGAGGAAGGCCAAAAACACCTGGCAGATTATATGCTCAGTCGCTCGTCTAAATCAATTAATGATCCTTTTTTCAACACATAAAAACTGAAAGAATCGGGTGTTAAATTATCCAGGAAAAAAAAAATTCGGCTTTTAATTGTTCCCGCCAAAATCTTCACAAATTTCTGATGGTCAAATGTCCACGTCACCTTTTTAAAAAAACCTCATGATTTTCAGACAATCTTGGAAGAATAATTTCCGGAAGTATAAAAATTTCATTTGAAAACTTTTAAAACTGATGTTTGAACTAAATTGAAGTTAACTAATACTGTGGATGCCCCTTCCCCCAATTTCGATGCTTTGTAATGAATTTGTGATCATCCTACTGCTCGTATCAATGGGTAAATCCGATCATCAAAATTGAAATCAGGGAAAGAGGATTTCCAGAAATATTAAGACCATTATTGTAGGTTAGATTTTTAATGGTTATTCAACGAGTTGAGAAAGAGGAGTTTATTCGCTGAGCTGAGAAATAGGCTGTTATTCTTTTGCTTGCAATGTAGACAATATTATAAACGACGATGCAGAATTTGTTAGGTAGAGTGGTGCTATATGGTAATTGTAGATGAGTTTTTTTCTGCGAAAAAAAAAGTGTTGTGAAATTTTACAAAATGGCTGCTCGGAAGATTTACTCTGCTTTAGTATGGAAAAATTCTCAAATTATTGAAATACATAACTGAAACTTTTTTTTTTAGGTTTTATTGTACAAGCAATAGTTTTATATACTTCTCAGCCATAGTTTCTTCTCGTGGATTTCTAAAATTCGATTTATTCTCCAGTAAATTATTAATATCATTTATATATTTACCGATATCACATTATATCAAATATACATGTTGCTCCCTGTTAAAAAAAAACTACAATATAAGTAAATAAGCGTAAGGTATCATTTAATCAAAATAAATAGAGATATACTTGAATTATTTTATAAAATATATGTATTTATGCATTTGATATTCAAAAATCAGCTGAGGCTGTTATGAGCTAATCGTAGGGAAAATCTAAAAGATAAATTTCGGCAAGAATGCCGATTATATTTTCATAGAACCCTTGTTTGAGGTGCCGATTAAAAGTCGCAAGAGTTTTGTGAAAATTGTCTTATGTAAGAGTTACGTGTTATTGTTGTTAGTAAAAATAGAATAAATAAATGTAAAAAACAGAAATAAATGCGCACGAAGAAAGAAAAAAAAAAGAAACTGATTCATCATACAGTTCAATTAGATTTCCATATTTTAGATTTCCATAGTTTAGGACCTCTATAGGAAAGAGAATGTTCTACATACTTACAAGAGTTTTTTGGTTGAACAAAATTTTTCTATGATTGGATCGTAAGTTTAACTTTGAGTTATTTAGCTCAACAAAATGATTGAAATTTGGAGGGGTTTGTTTTTTATTAATTTTAAATACAAATATTAGGACTCTTTTTGTATGTTATGAACTTGCATGCATGATTTTGAAGGTTTTCTAATTTTATAATTTTTTGTTTTGTGAGTTGCCCTCCATACAATATTAGCATAAGAAAGGTGAATGTGGATAAAACTTAAATACAAAAGTTTACGAGACTGAACGTTTAGATTTGTAAAGCAGACCAATATAGCACACGCGGGTTTAGATTCAAGGGTTTTCATGTGATTTTTCCAAATTTGTTTTCATCAATTAATACATCCAGGAATTTAAGGCAGCAATCTCGTTAAATGGTTTTGATATTAATTAATAGATTTGAGAATTTTAGAGGAAGGCTATCAAATTGGGTCATCATGTGGAATAGTGTGAATTTAGTTTTTTCAGAATTTAAATAAAGTTTGTTGGCTTTAAACCATGCGTTGAATATTTTTAATTCATGACGTGGAAGACAGTTTTGTGATTGTTTTCTCTAAAGAGAAGATTTGTATCGTCAGCAAAACATTATTTTTGATATAGTGCTGGAGACTTTGTACATATCATTGATGTAAATTTTAAAAGCAGAGGAATCAACCCTCGAGGAACACCGCATAAAATTTCTTTTAAACCTGTGTTTTTATTCAAGACCAAATTGCTTTTTGAATTTAAGATAGCTTTTAAACCACTTAAACGATTTAAACCAATTAAACAATTTCTAAGAATCAAATTTTAATTTTTCCAACTAAATTCTTTCCTCTTCACTCTCAAAAGAACTTAAACCTAGTATGTACTTTTTATCTGGCTTTCCATTGATGTATGAAAGTCGTATCTAGAGACATATTTAAGGAACGTTTGTTTTCTGTCTGATGCCTATCATTAATATTTCTCTTTGAATCAAAATGGTCTGATTTTCATAGAAGATCTGAATTTTTTTTTTTTAGAAAATCAAAAACCTATCCTGCTTTCAGCTTATTTGTGTGAATAAAAATTATTAAGCCTATTCTTTAAAAGTTAGTTTAATGTATTTTTTTTTTTAATGAAGCAAAGAAATTAAAGCCATTTTACATACAATAAAACGCAATCAAAACGTCAAAACGCAATTAAAACGTTAAAACTTACGTGTTCTCTTCAATATCAACAAAACAAACTGTCTTCAGATAACAACGGAAAGCATTTTGCATGAATTAAAACTAGGTGCACTTTTTTTTCCGGAGAAAAAAGTCACGTGACTGAAGTGCCTACCCTTAGTCATAAAATTCATCGAAGAATTCAAAAATGTATAGTATTAGGGCGTTTATTAACTTATATGTCACAGGAATTACATTTTCATAGGGATGGTTGCATTTTTTAGTTCAATTTTTGTAATCTCAGTTTTTCAAATAGCCAATTTTTCGAAAATTTACATTTTTGGCCAAATTTTCAAAATTCTCAATATTTTAGATTCATTCCTTTTAATTTTTTACTTATTCAGCTCAAATGTTGGCCTCTGATACATAATGGAGCTAGATTTACGTTTTGGAATATTATTCATAAACTTTAGATGATTTTTGGGCTGTTATTCAGTTTTCTTGGTAAACATAGTATAAATTCCATTTTTTTTTTTTTTTTTGCTCGATCGGCTTTGTGATATAATGTCAGTTATGATATTTGTAGTATGTGCACATCTGCAATTTCCACTTATGTTTTTTAGAATGCAGGGAGTTGTTTATCTAAGACCTTTTTCCCATAAAAGAGTTTCAAAATTGTCTAAATTTATCAGATTAAAGTATTATGCGTTGCTTTGCTAAACTGCTATGGTACATTTATACTTGCGCGCGAGACCTTATCATAGTCTTTTTTTTTTCAATTATTCTAGTAGAAATATGTTTACTATTGTTTTGGATGCAATGGAATGACATCCGCGTAGGGTTATAATGTTTGCACTAAATATTTTTATAGAGTAGAATTTTTGTGAAATTAATTTACTTAATTAAACGGTACATTTGTGTGGTTACATAAATAGAATTATACAATTATATAAAGACACAACGAATGTCAATGGAGAGTATGTGTTAGGCTAATAACTGAATGCCCATTAAATTTTCAGTGCAGCGGGGAATAATCGGAGATGTAAGTAACACACAGGATTAACTCAAACAGATCTTTCCTCGTAGAGTTGAAACTTAAAGCAAATAATATTGTACTAAGTTTGAATCTGATATGAAATATACTACGCCTATGTGACACCGCGATTAA
>JAUZNK010002279.1:0-11557 GCA_035046665.1 Euphysa ruthae
GTTTATTATGTCTGAAACAGCCCTAAAATACTCTAATATAAAAAATGGAAAAACACTCATTTTTCTGAAAATAACCCATTATTTTTAGACCCACTTGACAAAAATATAGGTGACGCTTAAGGGGTTAAATAAACTATTTTGTGAAGCTAGATAGTGTAGAAGAGCTAATTAATTTATATAATCTATTTGACAGGAAATTTATCAAGAATAATTCAGTATTATAAGTTCTGCTCACTCAATTTTGTTATAATGAATTTAATATTTAAAATGTGAAGACTCTTTAAAAACACACAAAAAAGATAATGATAATACGAAGAACCTTTTAGGGAAAATCAGTCACAAATTTTCTTTGATTTCTTTAAACACTTAAATCGAATTTTGCTTATTGCACATTACTTTTCCATACAAAAATTTACCGAAAATTTTGAATAGTTGGTCCAGTGTCTTGAACCATAAATATGTACAGATTATTTTATACTCATGTGTTCAGTTTTGAACAATTTATTTCACACTTCCAATTTTGACCCAGGTATTCAGGCAATGTGAAAAATTTTGAAATTCCATTTTAGATATGTTAACATGCAGAGCAGCAGTTATAAACCCATATTTTTGGATTCCTGAGCACAAAAAATACTTAGGTACCAATTTTTAGAATGTAAAAGGCAATTGAACAGATGTTATGAGGATAAAAAGTTGTTTCAGATGTCAAAATTTGGCTGCTCCCGAGTGAATTTTCCCAAAATTGAAATGCGCATATCTTGGGAACAGCAAAGAGCTGGAAGGTCAATTTTTGGTATTCTTCATATTTTATTAACATGGTGAAAAATTGAACAAAAATATTGGTTGTCTTGGAATTACCCTGTGACTAACTACTTTGTCAAAGCAATAATTCAAACATTTACAATAATAAAAAATTAGCCTATGAAACAATACTGTCATACAAAGATATTTTGTAGCAATATATAGGAATTCCTATGATATGTGAAGTATATATTAGGCTAGTATAGAAAAGATAAAAATAAGTTTTAGTTATTTAGTAATTATATATTGATATAAGAATTTAGTTAAGTAAGGTATGTAAGTAATCTCTTTATCCGGTTTATCCAGATAATGTAATCGTTGTTCCTTTTAATTTATGCAAAAAACTTAATGCGTTAAAAGAAGGTTATGATCACGATAAAACTTGTGATATAGGTGTTAAAGCTTTATCAGTAAGATGCTTTTTAGTTTGTATATAAAGTAAGAAAAGTCTCAATGGTTATGGCATCATCATCATTACCCATCAAGTTGATCACACAATTTTAATTGTTTACCTGGTTTTCACATGAGTTAAAGTTCTTTCAAAGACATCTTGGTTTGAACCTTGATGAAAAACTTAATTTCAAATCACTTCTAGTCATTAGTAGGAAACCCAAGGTAATGTAAGGTGTAGGTCTTAATCGGAGATTATACAAATTCTTTCCTTGAAAGTCACTATTAGCTGTTTTTAAAGTAAGGTGTGCTTTAAAAAAAATAATAATTAGGTAGATATTAATTAAAAATAATAATTAGGTAGGTAATAATTAGGTAGAAATTAAATTAATTATTTAAAAATAAAAATAGTTATTATTTTTTAACGCAAAAGTGTTAAGCAGTCACCAATATTTCTTATGAAAAGTGAAAAATCGCTCCTCCCAATTTTTGCAAATAAAAATATCTTCCCCAAACTACAAAAATAGCTTGAGATCAACGTAAATATTTGAAATGTTTCTTTAGGTATTAAAAGCAACAAATGGACAGCTTGGAAATTGGGAGAATTTGTCCTGTGGTAAAGAGCATGGAATGGCTTTCATAATCCTTATAGACCAATTTTGTAGAAATATTTATAGGGTATGTTTTTTAAGGTAATCTAAATTTAATGATGATAAAATCATGCATAAGATCGCTTCCAAACTGTTTTTTTTTTTTTTTTTATATATATATATATATATATATATAAATACATATATTATGAATTTGGGACACGCGACGAGGACAGAAATATTCCATCTAAATCCTGCTATAATATGCTGCCCGAAATTAGATGGTGGTTTCACCGTCATCAAGTGGGCTCGAACCACATACCTTTTCACTACGGTCTCCGTAGTTCGGCTCCTTAGACCACTGCGCCACGGATCCACAAAACTGTTAAAACGGTTTTAGTGCCTTTGCATAAAACTGAGTTTAATAATAATAATTTTAAAACATTTCATTTTATTTATTGTATAATTTTAGAAATTTTCATGAAATAGTTAACAAGTTAGTCTACAATATTTTGGAAGAATACAAGGTTCTTGCCAATCCTAAATTATTAAGTAATGCTAAAGGTCTATTTTCTTGTTAAAACAAACTTTGGATGCTACTGTCTGTAATACGGTGATGTCTATTCTTAATGAATCCTTGTTTAATTGAGACATAAAATTTCTCTAAATTTAAAGTTTACCCTGTCGCGTGCATTACTCTTAGTTTTAGACCACTTGAGGTGTGGTAAGTAAGTAAGGCTAGGGTTAAATTTTTTTGCAAACACTTTAAAAGTTTCTAATGTTATGACTGAGATTATGGCTTTCATAAACATTTGAAATAATTATTAAAGAAAGAAAAAACAACCTGAAATCAATCGAAATTAAATCTGCTATAAATTTTGTAAAATAGACTAATAATCATTTTTTAAATTGCATTTTTGGTTTTTCAAAAAATATTTTATAGTCCTTTTGACTCAAGTTAATCTTTTGTTAATTCAACATGTTTTTCTGGTATGTTGAGACTTCCCCTACCCCAGCTGAGTAGGATATATATGTTGTTTTTAGCATGTCTAAAGCCTGGATAAGATTAATTTAATATTATCTGTATTAACACAAGTCCTAATAACATCAAGATTTGAAAAAATTTTAGAAAAATATTTACCTCTTAGTATGTGAGTTCAATTAGGTCTCAGCATGTGAGTCAGAATACGTCTCAATATGTGGGTGAGATTATCTGAACTATTATCTGAGAAGGAATAAAGTTTGTAAATAACTCTAAATGGGTTTAGCTGATAATATCAAGAGCAGCACTAAAGCTTACGTTACTTACGTTAATACCTTTAAAATGTAACGAATAGATTAATTATGCTTTAACTTCGGCACTGCTAGGATAGGAGCAAAATATTTTGGATAGAATCGATTTTTTCACTTGAGCCCAGCTTTCAAATTATCTCCTATACCTCAAAGAAAAGGAAAACTATGTCTTTAAATCTAAAAACATAATTTCTTTTGAAATATAGCTAACTCTGGCAAAGGGTTTCAGAAGAGTATTTTGCTGGTGTTAAACAGCATTGAAAGTTTGCTACTTGAGATTTTTGCACAACTATGATCAAGTACTAAAATGTAGCATTTAAATGTATAGCATATATTTGTCTCGCTATGTGATTTTTACCAACTTGAAATAAAGATTATTGATTGGTTGACTGATATACGTTTTAATAAGAGGGTTTGTTCAATCAAGTAAGCATGAAAAAGTTGCATCTAATGTAAATATTAACGAAGAAGATCAAGTTGTAAATAATGCAAAAGTCATATAATAAGAGTTCTTCGATGGCTTCATCAACAAGTGAAAATGTTTCGCATAAAAAGATTAAAGCTAATTGCAACACCTGATAATTTTTAGCTGCTGCGTTAAAAAATCTTTCGTGTCCGAAATGTAATTATCCTGGGGCATCGCTTTCAAAAAATAAATTATTGCTTAAAGATTTGACATCAAGCCTGTCACGCCCTTACGGGTTAATAAATTATATCATGCCTTTACGGATACAAGTTAAATTTTGGAACATCCAGAAAATGAAAAAAATAATGGTATTAACAGTAGAATTGTTTATGGTATGTTTATTGTATAAGTCCGGTTAAGAAAAAGGGATGAAATGATATTGTGTATTTCTTGAGTTTGTCATTTCCTATCCTAAAAAAAATGCAACAACTTTTTGATAAAAATCAAGATCTATACCATTCATTATTATTTTGTTATAGAAACTGCTGGGAAAATGAAGATTATACAAAGTAAAAACTTTTTAGGTTTTTGCAAACGAAACATAAGTTATTTAATTGGCATACATAATGTTAAAAGCTTAGTATGTTGAAGTTCTACATGTAGGAAGGAAATTGAACTTTGATATCAAGTATTTTTAGACACATTTTTATTTTTTCATTTTCATTCCAACAAGTATTTGTGTTTTCTTTATAGCATGGTGTTACACAATTCTTGTGTTATTTGCACAAAGTTGCTTTTTGAACACAACAGAAATTGCTTTTTTTATATACTCTTTTGCTTATTTATTATGCTTACTTTTTTAGCACAATAGAAATATAATGTTTTGTACCCTCAAATTTGATTGCTTTTTGCTTATTTTGTTTATTAGTTTTTCCTGATTTTTGTGCACAACTAAACAGCCAGAGGGGTTGTGGGGAACAAAAGATCTGACCTTCGGATTTACACTGATATCTCTAGTTTTTGCTAAAATGACCAAAGCGCACTTATTAGAAAAAGAAAATATTTGCATGCATCCACTCTTTTCTTTAGATAAACTCCTAACTTGGTATGAGTGAATTTTCAACTATTATTTTTGTTAAACTGTCCTGTTAACATTTCAGGTCTACCACCAAATAAATGTCCAAATTATTATTGATCGTGATGAGTACACATTTCTTTAACTTATTTTAGGCAAAGCTATTGTAATTTTTGTAAACGGAACTAGATGGATTGCCCATGTGTTTTATGTGTGTTTTAAGCTTTTGAGTGAAATGTCCAAAAGGTGTTTGGAGTTAAGGTGTTTTGAGCATTTTTTTAGGCTCTGTGTAACCATGGTGACCAAAAATACATGGTTTACTTATGTTTCGCAAATTAAGTTATTTCTTACAATATTTTTTAGGGGACTTACCCCTTAAAAGTTGAAAAAACGAGGTTTCTTTGGAAAGTCATGTACTTTCAACTTGAGTTTCGAACTCAAAGTATGTTTTTTTCTAGGGATCAGCAGATGCATTTATTCATGACCATAAAGCTAGGGCAGTTGTTTCAAAGGTAAACGCTTGGGTTTATGGTTTTGTTTTATTATTAAGGTGTTTTCATCAGTCTTTGGTGGTCGCGCTTTTAATGCATTTAATGCTCCAAATCTGATAACATTAAGAAGCAGTCAATTAAATTACCATTCTATTTAAAAATTCACTTCTGTGAGTTTTAGTGTTGATTGTTTTTTGGCGTTCTCAACTATTTTTTTGACAAATCCGTTTTTTTTAATACAACTTTCAATATCCTTTTTTCAAAAAAATATATAAATATGAATTTGAAAAAATTCAATTTTTTTCCATCAACAAAAGTTAATCTTGTCCATAATCTGGTAAGAGGAATGTTTTTAAAGTTAGGAATTGACTTTACATCAAAGATACAAATCCAAAGAGCGTGAGATTTCTCTTGGGATGGAAATTTTAGATTAAATGAGTATATATCTATACATATACAGATACAACCATTATTAAAAATGCATGTAAAGTAAATAGAAAAAAAACTTTCTCATAAAACCCTATTCTATACCTCAACTATAGCTGTGTAATGAAACGTTCTTAGTTAAAAGAAAAGAATAGTTTGTTATTGTATGTTATTAAAATTTCATTGTTGGAATATATAAAAAAAAAAAAAATCGTTTAGATGCTTCTGAACGGGATGTACAAAGAACTGCCGTATTCACAAAGATCTTTCTTCCTGCTTCCGCTGATGCATCACGAAGATATGAAATCACAGGTAACATTAAATTTCTCTCAAGATAAACTTTTTAGGTTAAATATATTTCAATTTTTGTTTGTTAATTGGTGAAAATGATTGTCGTTTTCATTTTTTCTCGGATGGAATCTAGACTGAAATTATAAAAATACCAAACTTTGCATCATTGATAGCAATCCTTTATTTTACCAATGTCTGGAAGTCAACGTCGCAAAATTGATTGAATCAAATACTTTCTCTTACGCTGCTTATTTAAATGTTGTTTGGCTGTTTCTATAAAGAAAATGTTTATCATTAATTTGTTGATATAACAATTGCTTTTCCGAAACCTGGGATCGAGTGTGAGAATGAGAAAGTTATATTTAACATTGGGAACCAACAAATTGCCGAGACAATATTTCCAAAAGAGCACACGTGGCGGGTCTTGGAATACTTAGAACACACATTTACACCTATGAAATTCGCTCAAACAAACAATCCGACATAATTGAGCTAGCATTGCATTACGCAATGAGTTTTGCTCACAAATTCATAGATAACATGGAAAATAAATTTTGGAGGTGCGAGTCGAACTTGTGAACTTTCATTCCGTAGTCAAACGTCCTATCATTGTACCAACTCTACTTCATTCTTTGAAAATATTTTTTCAACCAGTTTGCCTGTTCAAATTACTCTTGACAAAAGAACTGAACTAAATAGTCCTTTTTCTGGTCTCTATTTAACTTCGCTTATAAAGGCTAAGAAATTTTGCATACCTTCTACAAGTTTTTATCCTTAGAAGTGGGTTGGATTCAACTAGGATTATGCAGTATACTTAAGAAAACATCAACCTAATAATAACATTACTTTATTTGGATAAGCATTTTCATAAAAAAAAAATATACGCTTGGATCAGGCAGTTTGCAATTGAATATATTGTAGACGGGGTCATAGGGGTAAAATAAATATATAAAATTATATTGAGAAAATTTCAAAAATTTGAAATCAAATTCATTTATTTTAATTTTCTTTTTCTTAAAATAAGAGCCAAAATTTTTTTTGAAAATTTTAAAGTTGGTTCTCATCTTGCTCATGATGAAATAAAATTTTTGTTTGGAAAATTACATTTAAAGTTAAATCTTTCTCTAGTATAAACTTAAGCGTAAGTAAAGACGCGCTATGATGGTAAAAGTGGTGGAGCTTGCTTATTTATTCATATCTTAGAATTTAAAATTCGACCTGATCTTTATGTCAATACCTATATTTAGAATCACTATCTATAGTTTAAAAAAAATTGTCATAAATCTAACCTAGAGACAAGGATTGTAAAAACTGATTTTTCTGATCATTTCCCAATAACACAGTTTTGTCTTTCATCCTAAAATTACTGACGTAGAATTATATTTTGAAGAATTTATGATGGATTTTAAATGAGATGAATAACGATAATCTTGGCATATTTTACTTCAATATGAGAGCTTCTTTCCTTTCTGAAAATAAAAACTCAAGTTAAAATAAAGGTTATACGAAAAGTTCTTAAAATGAAAAACCATGCAAAAACCTACAAAAGACTCTTTGAAATTAAATTAAAGTTGCTATAAAGAGAAGTCAAAAATGTGTCAAAATGATATAAAGCCATATGGGATGTTGTGAAAGAGGTTGTTGGTAGCAACAACTGTAATTCTTTTACTCTACCAAAACATCTAACTGCAAATAAAGAAGAATACACAAATGAAAGAATTTTGTAAAATTTTGTAAAATTTTGGTTTTCTGAAATAGCGTTCTACCGAACATGCAATTCTACAACTCGGATGAAAATTTGCTTCATTATAAATTGAAACAAAGTCACAATTCACCATTTTGAAAAATATGTCTTGCCTTATACTTCAAATTATATTACTGGCTTAATCAAAGGCACAAAGAAATCACGATATCAAAATAATAAAGCAGACAAGATTAAAAGTCACTATAAACTGTGCATTTCTAATAGTTCGATAATGCCTGCGGGTGACTCATTATGCAGAAATATTAGCAAATTGTTATGCATACAAGTGTAAAGGAATTTATCTGCATGTTGTGGCTTGGAGGTTTATCAGCATAGTCAACTTTTTTCAAAAATAAGTACAGTCGTCTTTTCTTGTGAACCAATGCTTAATTTTTAATAAATAAAAAGTGCGTCAAGCTTTTGTTTACATTTATGCATTACCCGCCTCATCTTTAAAATGAGGTAAACATTACATCGATTTCAGGAAATTTATAATAATTCTACTAATTAATTATATATTCCTGGCCTGTAAAATATACCAGTGTCATATTGGTTTTTAATTTACATTATAGTTCTTTCGTTATCGTTTAAAACCAATCACTGATCGGCATGTTTCTTTCACCTAAAACGGCATTTTTTGAAAATATGCTTTGAAAAAAAGAGAATCATTTTCTAAATCATTATGTAAAGGTTTGTGAAAGCATGGCAAGCTTGTTGGCAAGCCAAAGTAGGTTCTTTCACTTTAAAATGAATTAAAATGAATTTCAAACTTACTGCTGATAAAACAGTTATGTTTAAAGACACAAAATTAAATATTAAAACAATAGATTTTTAAGAACATTCGAATGGAATGTTTATGATTCTTCTGCTTATTGTTTAAAAGTTTACAGTTCTTTGTCAACAGTATTGAACTTAATTTTGATTTGGTTTTGATTTGATAATATTGTCTCCATTGAATTAATCTCTAATGTTCAAATATTATTAATAATAAAATGGGGAGGCGAGACAAAATATGAAAAAAATAGGCACTATTTTCATATCAAATATTCCTTACAATAGAGAATTTTTCGCTTTATTGCCAAATGAGTTCCAGCTGCAAAGTCTACTATACTGAAAAATAGTTGTGTTTGTCATTTTGTGTCACTCATCTGTAAATTACACCCTTGCCTTTTTTTTTTTTAATTTATTTATTTTTTTTTTTTAAAAAGAAAAAAATTTATGTTTCTTTAGCAATAGCAAGGTTGAAAATAAAACTGCGCATTGTGATGCCAGCCATCATGGTACTTGGAATCATACCAAAAATAATCATAATATTCTAGTAGCCAGAGGGTGAACCATGCATGTGATTGCAGCAAATTTATCTTTCATGTTATTTTTTCAAATATGGAACAAAATCCGGTTCATATAAATGAAAAAAAGGAACTAACCTTGTTTGCAAATTTAACGGTTGCAGAACTCTTGGTGATGGAAAATTGTTCTTTGTATTTACTTTTTTTATTTGTATTTCACAACTTTGTTAGAATTTAGAGCTAAGATATAGATAGATCGTATAAGCCAGTACTTGTTATTTGTGCTGCTATGTTCAATAGCTATTAAAGACGTATTTTTTTTTTCACTTTCGAAAATTCTGATAGCAATTTTAAGGTTTTAAACCAAGTGTATACTAAGCGTTATTTTATCTCAAATTCATTCCCTACGAAATTGATATCTGCAAAAATTGAATTGCGTAAAGATTTCTATTTATATGTATGTTATGTGGACTTAAATTGGCAGGCCTACTATACAAACTTTTTACGTCATGTTTCAGGATTTGTCAGTCAAGCTATACGAAGAACTTTACGAAGAGACAAAAGGATCTGAAAATGAACAGTTTGCAAGTGTAGGCTTCGCAAAGGAACATAGGGTAAAACTAGTACTCAGGTTGGGCAAAGAAAAACACCGTTCTTTTTGATGTTGGTCCTTATAGCTAGAAACGTACTTAGATTCACCGCCTATTTTAACAAGGATTTAACATAAATGAAAGATTTGAGTAAAAGGTCATCCATTGTTGATGAAATTTCAAAAGTTATAAAAACTTTAAATTGCTTTTTTTTCTTTTCGGTTTATTAAATTCAAAGGCCTATTTGCTGAGATTTTGTTTGCCTTATCCTGATTTTGAATGATAACATTGAATTTTGAATGGGGTGAACGGATAAAAGCAGCCTTGGTTTCAAGCTGCATCGTTCAAAAAGGTGTGGACATGACAATTGTTAGCACAATACTAGATTTTTTTTTATTTATAATAATTCAGGATACGATTAATAAACTGTGAAAACGTTAATCGCTGGAAACCTTGCATATTTCTGCTAATTGTCAAATATCAAATAATTTTATTTTCTTAAATAAGATTATCAAGGTATTTCATATTTAAAATGTTGTTGTAGGAAGTCATTCAAGCTTTTGGACGATTTCCAAAGCGAAACGCAGCGTTAAAGCGTGAAAACACCCCGGAAGAAACCGATGCGCTAAAAGATTGGAAGTACGGATTTTGAAATATTTCTAATTACTACATGGTTATGTTCCACAATATCTGTATTAATATAAATTTACGAACATTCATTTTATTTAGAAAGCTAATGTATATCAATTTTTCGTTTTTATTTGTTTTTTTTTTTAATCTTCCGACTTAAATTTACTTATGCCGCTTAAAATTCCCGTCGATTTTTATTATTAAGTCCGAATTATTGACTTAACCACGCGCACCTAAAACAACGCAACATATTACGCTATTCGATTTTAAAAACGCATTTGGACGCGGTGAATAACTTAAAAGACTGCCTACTCTCGTTTCACCACATAGCTCTTGAAATTATAGAGTTATTTCGCTTTCTTTGTAAGTAATTTTATCCCACAATTATCTAAAATTCAAAACTAGCTTCATGAAAGTATTTCAAGGTGTCCTCCACGATAACTGCTACAGCCCTCTAGTTTTAACATAATAACTGAATAAGTCTATCTGCCACATCAAACAACAAAAGTTCAACTTAGTTTAAACATTTTTAAGTGCATGTTATCACAACACTGGTTCCAGTTTACTGACGACTTTTAGTCGATGATGTGCATGGGCCAAAATGTTCATAGCTCAATTTCAACCAAATTTGTATATTGATAATAAACTAGTAAACCCAGAATCTTTTAAATACCTTACCAGACATTTTAATTTAAATATTTTCATTGAAAATCACAAAACGGAACTAATGACCTGAAAGATTGACTAACTTTACATCTAAAAAATAATTTATGAATGATATATTATGTCCAAATTAAACTGGAATTTTACATAACCGATATTTAAGTAACATGGATCAAACAATGCTTAGATGATTTGCTCAATTATTCAGAGGGATTTGGGTAAAAGATTGGCGTAACCTCAAAAAATAATGGATCAAGCTGAAATTTTCAAGAAATATTGGTTAATATGTGTGTGACAACATATCAAAGGTCTGAGGGTGGAAAACCCCGATTTTGGGCCCAAACAGTTATGTGCCTCTAATTTTGGTCAAAAACTTCTAAACTATATTATATTCTAAGATATATTACAAAACATTTTAATGCATTTAAGATGCTAATTGGCTTTCACCTTCAAAGTACAAAAATTACTGGCAATGAATTAGGGTTCTGAAACCGGAACCATTATACTGAACAACTTTTCGGTTGTGTTAAACTGTAAAAACCAATTTAAAAGATTCTGTAGGTATTACAAAACCACTTGGTGTGTCCAAATTTTTTATCAAACGGTTAAGGAAATTCGAAAAGAAAGAAAACATCTGTTTTTATTATTATTCCTTGGTCTGTATATTTGATATTACAACTTTCATGTTATAAACTAATTATTAATATTCAAAATTTGAATATATTCATAATAATAAAAATATTTTATAAAAAATTACATCAATAGTTTGTGAGTTACATGCATCAGTTGAGTTAACCGTATCAGAGAGAGAGAATGTTATATTTAACGTGGGGAACCAACAAATTGCCGAGACAATATTTCCAGATGGGCCCACGTGG
>JAUZNK010002280.1:0-11557 GCA_035046665.1 Euphysa ruthae
TACATATATATTATTTTGCGAAATACAATATGTTTTGTTTGACATTTTTTCAGCAACAAATAATTCCAACGTATTTACGCATTTTCAGCAGAAGAGAATCGCATTTGTTAAAATTATTATATTTTTATTACCTGAAATGACAGTAACAAAGTGACACCAAAAAAATCAGCTGCAGAATTTTTTTTCGATATTTCTAAGCTTGGTGGAAACATCTGTTTTATCTGGCAGTTGTTTACTTTGATCTGTTTCTTTTTCATTCATCGGTTCATGCGTTATCTTGATAATGAAACCTACCCCGGCTGCAACAATAAGAAAAACTGTGACAGGATCTAACATTTTATCTTGTCGACTGCTCTTTTGGTTTTCAAGATTTCAACTGGAAAGGTTTTATTTATATGCTTACATTTGCCGGCTTCTTTAAAATAATTTATAGCTTCCATTTAACTTGTTAACTTTTTACAAATAAAAAAAATTAATTTTTCATATTTTGAATAAAAGTTTATTCTTTGATCAAGAAAAAATTTAATATTGATAGAGTTATTTTTTGTTGCTCGAGTTTCTATTCAATTTTTATTTAACTGAATTAAGTTCTATGGTCAGGCTTTTAATCAAATATATTCATTTCTTGCAACTATGCAACTACAATTCATTAAAGCCCGTTGCTAATTCGACATTATCTTATTAAATATCAAATCCATTGTGCAATAGTCCAATGCGCCAAACCACGAGGCCGCAAGATAAAGGTCCGTGGTTCGAACTCACCAGCCGGCTGCGTTTGTAATAAAGCCACCATCTGATTTTGAGAAATTATAATATAAAAGTTAAATCTGGTGACATAATCTTAGTCTTCGTCAAAATTTTTGCTGTAGATATACTTATTATGATGAGAAAAAGTGAAGAAGTTGGTGTGGATTCAGCTCAGCGATATGCAATTAAGATTCTGCTATTAGCAAGTTACTTCCCATGGTCAAGAAGCAGCAACAAAAACCTCTTAAGATATTTAATGAGTCCTGAGAGAAAGTTAGTCAAAATTTAAAATATAGGTGAGCTGGGCTTACCACCATTCTGCTTCATAAACAAGGAGAAATTTTTCTTGGTAAAAAAAAAAAATACTCTGCTGTGTATATTTGAGATATTTCGCTTGGATTTATTGTTCTGATATAATCATCTACCTTTATAATCAGGAATTAAAACATAATAATTCGCCTTGTTTTTTGACATTAACCGCATGGTGTCAAAATACCGTCCGGTTTTCATTTTTTCTTTCTCATAATAATTCGATTTAAACATCAAAGAATGGTAAGTGATGAATAAATAGTGTCTTTCGATGAAAATATGACCTATTTAACTATAACTAATTTATAACTTTAGGCTTGCTGATGTTGAATTGGACCTTCAATTCATGTACCTTATTGGAAAAAACAATATCGGAAAAAAGTAACGAAATTTTTCGGAGGTGACGAAAATTTTTTCCAGCGAAATGTTTTGTCCAACCAAAATTTTTGTCCAAAAACAATTTTTCAAAATTGGGATGGATATGGTTAGTTTAATATAAATACACCTGAGGTACTAAAATAGACACTTACGAAAAGCTACTGTAGGTTTGGTAAGGTGTTTTTTAAGCAGTTATTGGGTACTTTCTTCTTTGGATGAGTGTAATATTTAAAAATATTAAAAATTCAATAACTCAGGAAAAAAATCAAAAAATTCGTTAAAAATCCAAAAATACAGCGTAATTTAAAAAAATTTTTTTCTTTCGTTATGAGCCTTACCTTACAAATATTACAAACTTCTAAAAGGGTTCTCGGTTTTTTCTGAGACTGCGTGGGCATCATTACGGCTTCGGTAATACCTGCGGAATCGAAGCCATGTATGACCGTATCTGCCTCGTAAATTAAGTGGTCATAAAAATCGACTATTCAGGACGCATATAGCAATTTTAGATCCGATAATGTTGACAAAATTTTTTTATCAGTTGGTTCAATACCATGTTCATACTGGGTTGCTACTTGCTTAGAGAACCACTCATTCAACATATTTTGAATGTATGCTTTTGCAGCTTTTTTTACGATGATATCTAAAGGTTTGAATTTGCTTGTTATGCTATGCGAAACTATCACACCTCGCAAATATTTTCTGAACAAAACTATCTCTTAACGTTTCGTTATCCTGACCTTTGAAAGTATCGATAGTTATTAATGAATCCTGGTCTTCTGTGTACCCTTTTTCCCTTTTAACCTTTCCAAGTTACGGAAAGATAATTTCTTCGAAAAATTCAATCGATTTTTTAGTGTTTGACCTGTGATTTTTTTTACAGCTGACTGAAGATGAACTCGGAAATTCAAATTTCGGTAAAAAAACGCTTAGTTTTGCCCGTATGGATTAGTTGAATTAGAAGAAAGTTACCTATTAAGGTATGATTTACCTCTTGTCATCTATTCCTTTGATGGGGAGATATTTTGTATCTTTAAAACTAAAATGTACCTTCTCGGAGAAACGTAAGATAATGGCGTTTGATCTAAATTGACATGTTCTAAAACTGTGGTTGACATTGCTCTTTGAAATGTGAGTTTCTCTTCCGCAAGTAATTGAGGTGATGATTCATGATGATTCAATGATGGTTCAATGATTCATGACAATTCAACTCCCCTGTTGTTCCCCTGTTGCTCCCCTGTTGTTCCCTTGCGCTTCACTTTCAATGATAAATATGAAATTTCAAAAAGGTAAAAAAATTTTCGTCGGGTAAAATATTTTATCGGAAAAAAACTGACGAAATTTTCTTTATGTGCCAAAAATTTTGTCCGTCGAAAAGTTTTTTCCGGCGAAAATTTTAAGGTATTATTCCAGATAATAAACACACCTTCGAATCATGTGTTTGTATTAATGTTATTACGTCATATAATTCTAATAACTCTTTGGTATCTCTCATCTGGTAACCTGTACGATTTTGTAATTTAATTCTAGTGGAATTGTTTTATTTATAAAAGAATGTCATTTATCTGTATTCTCCACACAATTAGGTATATTTGAATCTGGATTAAGGTTTATTATAGGCATTGTTTCAAATAATACTTATCGCACTTACGTATAACCGGAATTTTTGTTATAAAAGAATAATAGGCTGAGCTCAAAGGCAAATTTGTTACAAAAAATAAAACAGATTTATAAAAAATTTGTAAAACAATGTGTAAATTTTTTTTGAAATATATATGCTCTTGCAAGTTAACAAATGGTTTCCAGAAATGGTTTTGCAAACATATCAAAACATTTAATATGATTAAAATGTCTCTACCTAGACTTCTTAGGGTCTGTCTGGGCTTCTTAGAGTGCTTTGATAGACAATATTCAATGCTGGATGTTCCAGTCTGGTGGTACTGAATTTTTCTTGTAAAGGGTGAGATGGATATGAGGCAAAATTTTAGCGATCCTGGTAACTAGTTTGGAAAAATCCTATGAACGTTGTGAAAAAGCAATAAAGAGTTTCAGACGAATGTAAATATGTTCATAAATTTGAACAATTTACAAATGCTGTGGAAGCAAACGAAAAAAAAATAGATAAATACAACTGAGGGAAGGCAGAAAGAATTGTAATGGAATGGTTTCCACGCGAGGCAATCACATCTTTTCCAAAAAATTGTCAACTTCAACGATGAAGATTGTTGCTGATGCTCTTGTTCAAGTTACTGAGCTTTGATCCATGTCGCTTTTTAAAGCCTTCATGACCCAAATGACCACTCAAATCTTGCTGTGGCAAACAAAATTACAAAGGAGTGCGTTTGCAGTGAGTTCAAACGTTACTTTGTCGATATCAATAATAATTTGCCCAATACGCTCAGCTCTCATTAAAGTTTGAAGAGGTCTTGAGCTGCATTGCTTGATGGAATCTGAAAACCTAGACTGCTAAGCATTGACAATTATATGCAATAGAATTTGAATCTCTGTCTAAGCTGCGAAATCAGCACAGAAACCTGTTCTTTGTGAATTTGAGTCAGTTTGATGATTAATTTGAGTTTAGATGTTTTAGGTTTTCATAACACGAAAAAAAAATTTATTACAATAATGACAGTTATAGTGATGAATATGATGTTAGTATGTTATTTTCAGAAATTTTTACATTATATGGTATATTTAGCCAGCAATAAACATACTTTAATTCCATTTATAGAAAAAGTTAGGACGTGATGATCAAAGTCTTTGCTCAAATGAGGAACAGAAAAATTGATAGGGAGCAAAAAGTCATTGTAGAAAGCCACATCCCTCAGTTATCAAGTGATCGCAAAACTCTATAAAAACCACAAAGTTAGTGATTACACATGATACATAATACTTCAGCGTTAAAATTGGTGTTCTGGCTGCAAGTTGACACTTCAACTCAGTATCTTTTTCATACAGTGCATGGATAAGAAAAAAAGCTGATTTCACCCGCACCTAAAGCGTTATTAACTGAAGAGGTAGATCAAACTATTGTTTATTTTCAACAAACTTTTATGGAATAAAACCATTTTTTTCCTTTTTTATAAGGTGCACAGACCGAGGATATTTGCTCCTGTTCACTCTTGGTTCGGTATTTGCTCCTGTTCACTCATGGTTCGGTATTATTCAAGATGCACAGTATAAAATTATGAGACAACCTGTGTACGAGTTAGCGACCATAAGCGGAGGAAAAAAGCGTTTTATCCACGTGGATAAAAATGTTTGAGGGGGTCTTGGTAATCAAATTAGGTGAGAGGTTAAAATGGATCCGTGGTTTAGTGATTAGCAAATTGCGCTCAGAGGCAAAAAGACTGTGGCTCGAATTCGCATGAGGAAGATTTTATTTACGGTGAGGTCCTAATGGATTTAGATGAAATACGTTTTTTTTTTTTTTGTCCTTTTCCCAAGCCTGTAACTCTTCATAAACTATTCAAAAAGGAAGCGTCAGCCAATTTATAGTCTTTGAATTTTTTTCTACGATGTTTTAACGACAATTAACAATTTTATGACTTTATGACTCTTTCCTTCATCATAACGTGTTACTTCTAATGTGTAATTTCTTAGATCTTTTATGCAAATGCATATCGCAGAAGATGGTGTAAATAAATGCTGAAGATATTAATTGTTTACGATTGGAATTGTTTTTTGTGTTGAAATGAATAAAAATTTTGTTTATCAGTAGAAACGATAGAATAAGGATATATGATATATGAAGATTTACCCTCACATGCCAAATTTTAAGGGAATGTGTGATAATTACTTCTTGCTGTAGTTTGAAAATTATTTGCTATAAGTAGAGGTAGAACTTAAAATGTGTTTTTGGAAAGGCGAATCAAAGAAATTTAAATTCAATCAATTTTGTTTTTGTCGATGTGCAAACTTTATTTAGGTATCTGCCCATACATATTCATGCATTCAAAACTTTCTGCATCTATATTACTTAAAATTTAACATAATAACTTTACAAGAGCGGTGGGGCTTAGTGACCTTTCAAATAGAATTCTTGGACGCTTATAATACATATCTGATTTTACGAGACTTTTATTAAAGTGTATGCTTATTTGAGGTTAAGTAGTAGGAAATTTTTTTGACACCTAGGTAATTGTGTCCAAATTTGTAGAATTTTTATTTATACTAAATATCGTTTCTGATATAAAAAAATTTCCACAAAAATAACTTTATCTCAGAACATAACTTTATTAGATATTTGTGGATGACACAACTCATAATGGAAGATGTATCATAATCTCCCTTCAAAAATATTTGTTTCGATATCAAGCTTATAGGTAAAACCTTTTTTTAATCAACTTATTCATGTATTTTGTAGTTTTTCAACTAAAATAATGCTTATCAACCATGGCTATATGGTTTGTGGAAAACTGTAGGGAGATATTAAATTAGGAAATACCGCTAAATTGTAGTATACAATAAATGCTTGGAAATTTTCATTCCTAACCGTATACTGTAAGGTTAGTTATTTAAATACAAATTACGTGGATTTGAATCATATTTGACTCATCATAATAAAAACACAGAATAATAAAAAAACTATATACAAATCAACTAATTAATTAAATCATATTACATTACAAATGGTCAAACTGGGATGAGTGTATTATTGTCCAAGAACGGTTTTCTCCTCAAACTTTTCAAACTCTATTTCAACCTACAATCACGGGCGTATTATAAAATAATTTTATGAAATTTTAGTACAAATGCACATTTGACGTATGTTGTAAAAGTGATTTTCTTGACCAAAATCGCAAAAATGACAACAAATCCAAATGAGTCACCAAACTTTCACTTTCATCCCTTAGATCCAGCAGAGAACATTTTTATTTTTTTTTTTTTTTTTAATTTTTAAGTCTATAAGTCTATTAACCAAATGATAAATCTAAAGATTTATTTCATTTACGCCAAGGAAGGTTTATCTATATTTTTAACTGCTTGTAGTATTATTTTCAATTAATAAGGCGTCGTAATGGCGGAAAGATTTTCTCAAATCTTTGGCCTCAAAGGTTAGTTAGCTAAGCTAGTAAAATTAGGGTTCCTTCGTTATTTATCTTGCTCATACTTTTCCAATTGTAAACCTTCCACATGAACCGAAAAACCAACTTATAAGCAATATAATTTCCAGGCATTACCATGAAAACAATGTTATTTCGCAGTGCTTTGATTAAATTCTCTTTCTCAAATATGGCGCAATAATGAAATTTTTATACGAAAATGGCAGTTGAATCTGGCTATAAGTTAGATATCGATCCATAAAACTGTCCCTACCTCGTGTCAATCTCAATGCACGCCGAGGGTGGATATCAGGAATGTCAGATCGGTGCATAAAAACTCCTCACTAATAAACGCCTTTCTTTTGTCAAAAAGGTATAACACTATGATTAAACAGAGAGAGAGCCAACCAATAAATGCTATTGAATATTTTATACGCCAACCGCCAGTAAACGCATCTTCTAATAATCACCTACATCTGCACAGTTTTTCAGAATTTCATAGACACAAGTGTGTTTTTTTGTAGCTCAGTAAAACGGTTTCGCTAAAATATCAAATTTCCAAAAAATTTATCTAACCTTCATTTTTAAAAACAGGATTTTATTTTCCTAATTTACATTGTTTCTTCATTAATTCAATTTATCACGCTTTTTCACAAAATATTGCTAATTTTCTATTGGGTTTATTTTCTTCTTCAGCTAAGCAGTTATTTCTTTTCGCTAATCTCTTTCCAGATAGTATATTTGCATAATTACTGTTTCCATTCCCAGTATTTAAGAAAAATTTGCTAGCGATTTATCTTATCTTTGTCTGATTTTCCTTGAAAATTTCTTTTTCTTTCTGTCTTTATTTTCTTTTCTTTTACTTATCATTTTTTCAGTACTATTTTTTGTTGTATAATTCAAGATTCTGTCTTCGGGATCGTCCGTACTCTTAACTATTACTCCAATAACAGCTGAAACAATAAAAAATGACGCAATGACTTCCATCATATTTTCTAAGACTTGATATCACTTTTACTCAAGTTTATAACTGAAGAACCGTTTTTCTGTTTCAAACTAAATCAATGCAAGGAAATAAGTGCCACATCCGGTATATATAGGTATAATTTGATCAATGCACGCCGTTAATTATGTATAAAAAATGAAAGGATGCGTTTATTTCATCTGCATATTTATAACTTCCTTAAAAGAAAAACTTTTGTTCCTTTTCTATTTACGTTTGCTTCCCTGTTGCTTATACTTTAAACGCATTTTCAATTAAAGGTTTTAATTGAATCTGATTTTAAAAAAATTTTTTTTTTTTTTTTTTTTTTTTGTATTCTACTTATAATAAATAATATACTTGTAATAAACTTATAATAATGGTTAACAAGAAAGTTTTTACGATTGGAAGTTACTTTAGATTATGGCATAAAATAATATCGTATAAAAGGCTTGATTCATGTTAAGTAAGTGAGTATTTATTCTGCCACAAACAAATATACATATGTTACAAAAATTGCAAGACAAGATAATAGACAACAAAAAAAACAACCTCAAGGATAAAAAGTCAGATAAAAAAACATATGATGAAAAGAATAGGCAGAAAAATTGTCTATTACAACAATATTTCCATTGTGGTGCAGTTATGTATCACACACAAAAACATAGAGAGATTGATTCAGAAGCGTAATAAAAATATATATATCAATAAAAAAAAAAATGTTTCCTTGATCTTATGTTTAAAAACGTTATATTTTGTGAATGATTTCATTTCATTAGAAAGCCTACTCCATACAAAAAGGGACCTTTCAAAGACAGACAACTCTTTTCTATGGTGGACGTTCTCAAGGGTGTATCTAACCTTAGATGGCTGCTGCATAGAGGGATTTTTCTATTTTCAGAAACTATAAATATTCCAGACATATAATTAAATAAGGTTGGGTCTACTGCAAGATTTAAATGTATGTGTAACAATACCCTGATTGGCCCTCATGTCAACAAGCAGCTAGTTTATGGCTCTATTCTGCTCAGTGCCAGTATGGCCACTGATCCATATTTAAAAATAAAAATTCATATACATTTATTTTTTGCATTTTTCAATCGGATTTTAAGCGATTATTTAAGGCCTAAGTACCAAGCAGAGCATGCATAGTCAACGTGAGGTTGAATCAGTGCATTTCATAGAGCACGCTTAAAGGCTGGTGTTAAGAAAGATTATTTTCTATATAAAAATCTTTAGAATTAATTTTATTTAAAACATAACGACCCATTATCTCTCCACTCAAGATTTGATCTTGTAAGGTATGTTGTTGAATAGAAGTGCCTCTACAAATTATATCAAGAGATCTGTTTTTTTAGCTTTCATTTTAGACGAAAAAAGGATAAACTGGGATGGAAAAATTATTGTTTAAAATATTTTCTATTTCTTTTTCATCTTCATGTTGGAAAGTCAAGCAAGAGTCATCAGCATAAATAAGTAATTCACAGTCTAGTGCTTGTGTCATGTCGTTTACTTATAGCCGAGACAAGAGATGTCCTAAAGTTAACCCATATTTCTCTAATACTTTTTATCAGAAAATTCTTTATCAACTTTCACCCTAAATTTTCTATTTGGGAGATAAGACTTGAACCAGAAAACTGCATTCTCCGAAAACGTATGGATTTTCAAACAAAATATTGAGATCTAGTGTATCAAATGCCTTTTGGAAATTATAAGGATCATTCCGGTGTGGCACTCTTTTTCAAAGCCTATATTGTAATTCTGTAATGAAGATATGACAAACATGTGTCTGTCGAAAAACCTTTTCAAAATCCAGTCTGAACTTATATATAATGTTCTCTTCTTGAAAGAATTCTCTAGTTTGTCCTTCAATTACTTTTTAAAAAATATTGGATGCATTAAACAACAACAATGTCGGCCTGCAGTTTTTTGGTTCTGTCTTGTTCTCTTTTTTAAAGAGCAGATCAATTTTATCTAGTTTGCAATAATCTGGAAATATGGCTGTCCTGATTGAAAGATCCATTATTTGATTTCAAAGTAGAAGCCCATCCGTCCTTAAAGAACATATAATATTCGTCTTACCCTGGTGACTGATTTAATTCTAAATGATTAATTATGTTCCCATTCTAAAAAAAAAAAAAAAAAATTAATATCAAAAAAGGAAATTTAGTGACTAAATGGAATTTCGGAAAAACCTTCTTTGTCTATTTCCTATCAGACAAAACTTACAAAATTACAAAATTATTTGCAACATAAAGTGTGGCAAAACGGGATTATTAATCTTATTAATAATAAGAAAGAAAATCTAAAAAAAATTGACCATTTTTCTACCTTGGTCCCATTTATGTTAAAGTTTTCAAAATGGTAGAAGTGCTAGAAATTATCAGAAATAATAATTTATTCTTTCACGCAAAATTTCAACAGAATTCAACAGTTTCTTGAGAAAAATCAAAAATTTAATTTTTAGAATAAATTTCATGCGGTGAGAGGCAAAGATTCAGGAATAAATCTCGAAATAAATGACTTGAAATAAATACTTGAGTCAAATTAAACCTTCTAACATTATATATTTTTTAAATAATCAGAAATTTAAATCATTTTACATATCTTGGGAGTGATATCGTTTTAAATGAGAAAGATCTAACCAATTGCGAAAGCATGGACAGATTTGAAAAATTTAACAGAATTTTGAAATCAAACCTACGCGACAATATGAAAAGATCATCCTTCAAAACAACAATGGAATCAATATCTCTCTATGGTTCATCGATCTGGAGACTTTACCAGAAAACTTTAGCCCAAATAAGATGGGACATATACTCTCATACTAAGGGCTGTACTAAATATATTATGGAAGCAATATCCTAAAAAAAAGATGCTTTACTTAAAAATTCTAGATGCCTCTTCGATAATAAAAGAAAAAACACCACTATTTGCTGGTCACTACTACAGCAGTAAATACGAATTGATCAGCAAACTGCTTCTTCTGAACCCGCGACATGGCACAACAATTCTGGGTCGACCAAGCATGACATATTATATTGACCATGAAATTTATTCGCCTAACACAAATTTACAAAATTATCTTAAATTATCTGCAAGAATAAAGCAAAACACGTAATTCTTTTTTTTTTTTTTTTTTGCATTAATATATCAAGAAACAACCAGTGAAATTTGCAGACAATAATTTTTATCTAATGCAGTCGCTAAAGTAACAAAGGTTAAAAATTTCTTAAGGTTTTAGGGCAAAACTTCTCCTTTTCTTTAACCTTAGTGAGGACTAATAATAAACCAAGGAAAATCCAAAAAAGTTTTCAAACTCCCAAAGTGAGTATAACTTTTATGTTGCCAAAAATAAAACATCTGTGTTTGATCGTAGCTGAAATTGCGTCGGAATTAAAATGTTGGAAAACGAAACGTTGTTCCATTGTTATTATCACTTTATCGTACATGGGTTTGCAATTCCAAGTCAAACTAGCATTATAAGAAGTTAACTATTTACACCCATAACATAAACAAATTGTTAGAGAAAACATAAATATGTATATAAATATTTCCTACACCTTGCATGTTAACTATACATAGATTACATTGACAATTCTGTTTCCAATTTTTTAATTTATTTTTAAATTCTCCTAATGTTTTACTTTCTTTGTATGAGTTCGTTAATATATTCCATACTGTAGGTCCTAAATATCCAAGGGAATTATCACCTAAATATAAACTATTTTTTCTAGGTTTAATGAAAATATTCTTATTACAGGTCGTTCTTTCCAATGACTTTCTTTTAAAAATATCGTCAAAGCTCAATTGCATGTTTTTGTATACTTCTTTGATGTCCTGTTGATGAGCTGTCGGATTTTAAAAGTTCTTCAAAAGACAACACATTATTGCCATTAAAATCATCCTCAAAGCTCTTTCGTGCAACCTGATTATCCTATTGTTTTCCTCAAAGCTTTTTCGTGTAACCTGTTTATCCTATTGTTATCCTCAAGGCTCTTTCGTGCAACCTGTTTATTCTATTGTTATCCTCAAAGCTCTTTCGTGCAACCTGTTTATCCTATTGTTATTCTCAAAGCTCTTTCGTGCAACCTGT
>JAUZNK010002282.1:0-11557 GCA_035046665.1 Euphysa ruthae
TATATATTGGTGTGGTCCTCAATAAAAGAGCAATAAAAGTCCCTTTTAGGATTTGTTAATTGTGGTGATTGGCAAAAGACTGATCAAACTCTTCCATCTGATCTCAAATACTTGTCGAGTAGCATGAAGCTAACGTTTTAAATTAAGTAACTGAAAAAAAGGGAGGCAACACAACTATTACTGTGAAAATCCATTTGCACATAAATCATATCTTTACAAATTTAGGCATGAGCTGTGTGATCCTCAATCTATATGTCCACTTGAATCGTTTTCATGATTTCAATTAAAAATTTTATGGCTGCTTGCAAAATTAAGTTTTCTGGCTAAATTTTGAAGAATTCTTATGATTAATCCCCTAAAAATAGAAAATTCAATTCAGTGATTCAATTCAGGTATTTATCAGATATCTTACCAAGAAATTTAATAAGAGTAACAGCGTTTCACGTAGTCAATTCATCTTACTAATATATTTATAAATCACTTACTCACGTATCCGACAATAAAGAACTGAAGATAAAGAACTGAAATTTGGTAGGATTATTCATCATGAAAATGGAAACCTTGTTATAGTTACATCAACATCAAAACTGAGCTTAGCAAAAAAAATTTATGATAATGATCAAAGCCCATCCTAAATGATTACTGATTTTTGACTCATAATAAATATGATAAAATCGTAAACATATTTGATAGAATTGATAGACACAAAACACTACTAGCAACCATTCACTTAGGGACGATCCTATTGAAACAAGTTAAAATTCAAAAATTTTAGGTTATTTTATTCCGCCCAAGCTATATAACTTTGTAATCTACATTAAAGTTAATATCAGCCAATTAACTGTTGGTTTTTACAACAAAAACATAATTATCTTTAAGCTTCAAATTTAACACTATCTGACTTAAGCATGATATAAACTAAATATTAATGGTCGATCACAGTCTAAAGCATGTTAACGGTCAGTCACAAACTAAAACATGCTGAAAAGTTCTTTTTTCACTTTATAAAAGACAGGGTGAATTCAAGCTCACTTGTTTGATTTCTTTCAAGCTTTAAACAAGTGAAAACTTGTATATATCAAGGAAACTTCTCAATACAGGGCTTTCAGGTGATGATTCTAATTTTTATAAGAATAAAAATTATCAAAATTATATAAAGTTCTAAAAGTTGTAATAGCATCTATATTAATGATTTTTTCCAGTCTTGAAAACAAATTTAGAATTTAGTAAGAGCTATCAATTTTGGATTCAGCAATTGTCCAAACATTGAATTTTCTTCAAGAATTCAATTTAATTAATTTTTTTTTCATATTATTGATTAGATATATATCTTTGTTTCAACATCTTTTGCAAGAGGAGAATTAGGATTTTGATTTTTGGTATATTATTTCATTAAACAGACTTTTTTTATTCTATTATTTTTTGTCTTTTATCAGTAAAGCAGCTATTGTATGGATTAATCTCATTAATTTTCAAAAAATTTCACCAGGAAAGATGTATCAGGTAATTAAATATATACCTGGGAATGAAAGCAGTAAGCAGAAGAAATGCAAAACCTTCATCATTCTTCTATAATAAAAAGATATATGCTGTAACTTTATCGTGGTTAATCTTCATGTTTTCATTATACAGCATTAAATTTCTTGAATTTATCTTTTACTTACAAAAGTAAAGTTAGTGTATACAATCAAAATCAAAATATATTTAAGAACTGCGACAATTTTAAAGCTTTCATCTTTATCAAAAATAAAAAATAAATTTTTATTTCCGTGTTCTTTAATTTAAAATCAATCGATTAACAGTACGGCAAACAAAGAAATGGGGTATTTTTAAAAAGGCTCCATTAGACCATATTAAAAAAAAAAGTAGTTTAGGAACGTTGCTAAAAACAAGAGATTTTATTAATGGCACTTTAACTTAACAAAATTTTGAAAAATATTAGTAAATCGATTTCGAGAAAAAACTAACGAAATTTAGCTTGAATAATAGCTTTTAATGCGGTCAAAAAAACCAATTTTTTAAAGAAAAATTTAAAGTATTTTTTGAAAAAACCCAATAATTTGCATCGTCTAAATGGTAAAATTTAAAATAAAAACAGCAAGTAATCCCATCCTCAAACCCATGGATAATTTTTATTGTGGGCAAATAACTTTTAAATGTAGTGTGCTAACTTAACCATCATTGCCTTTAGATAAGTGTTTTTAATAATACCTTTTAAACAGGTACACCTCAGCGTTTTTTGACGCTATAAGCACTCGCTTAAAAACTTTAATGGCCATAAACTGTATCTATCTACCTCTATCATCATTCCTCTAAGTTTAATTGGGGAATTTAACAGTTGACATCATCCATCCGCTTGTAATGAAAAGATTTTGTTTGTTCTTTTCAGAAGAAATGAGTTATATATACATTCAGATTTGCAAACGTCATTCACATTTCTAAGGGTTAAGTAAATTATAACCACAAAAGCTTTTAGATTTTGTCACCAAAACCCTTGGAGATAGGATGGTCTATAATGTTTAAGAATGGACGGGGAAACCTGGAAACCTATATCCATACAATGGTAAATATTTCACTTTCGAAACATTTAAAATATCGATCTTCATTGCGAACATTATAAGTTGTATTACTTTCATCATGAAGATATATTTCTTCCACAACGTGTTTATATTATGGTACCAACAAAAAAAAAATGCATGAAGTCACTCTTTTTACCATAAACTTGTTCCCAACAAATAGCGTAACAAGTCTACTGTTGATACCAAAAACTCGTTCCCAATCTTTTTGCAAAGTTTTCTTGTACAAACGTAGTTTTTCCTATGCATTCGTGTGGGCTCAAAGGAAGGAAGTCGTCGCGCAAAGATATTTATTATTACTTTGACATCATAAATAGATATTTTTATTTTTTTATATACTAAATACTGGGTAAGATTTTTTATAATAACCAAGTTTATAAAGCATGAGTTCTTTCAAAAATTAGATTAGGTAAAAATGTCAGAAACACAGATAATCAAATATATAACATATATACTAATTATTGAAATAAAGATCTGCGCTTAAGAAGTTAAAACCTTATACTTTTAAAAATACGTTTAAAACGTATGGCCGAGCAGTTAAGACTTTGGCTTCTGACGCCAATATGTGCCAGCTCAATAGTTTTCTTTACCGTAAACTCAAATGGAAGCTCTAAATAAACCCGTGGATCCTTCTTGAAATACAGCTCAAGGTTATTTGTTGGCTCTCTCGTTAAAAATATAAATACTACAAATTTATGTCAAATTACTATAAGTGATGTGATTTTTTGCTAGTTTTCCAAATATCTTTCTCGATTTAATAGCAGAAAGAAATGCTCGAAAGCTTTTTTGTTAACCATATATAAGTAAATACAAATAATCTAAATTTTAGTAAATTTTTAATTTATGACATCATCGAAATTTTAAACACTTTCGCTTCAAACTTTTTAATGCGGCTCAAAATGGTGACAGGTCGAAATTTATCCTAGTTAGAACAAGGGTAGGTGTAAAGTGGCCCATAAAGAGTTTAACTAAAACCAATTGTGCCATAAGGAAATATTAATTTGTGATTAATTCGTTTTACAGTGTAAATTCATCTCTAAGTTGACAAAAATTTATTATTTAGCAAATTAATTTAATCAATAACTAACCTTTCGATGCAAAAAATATTTGTTATAATTCAGAATAAACCCATATCAAGGTGTTCATATAATAGAAAAATTGTTCAAACATCTCATTAAAACTGTGAGGTAGTTGAGCATGTCATTTATTTATGTCTATTGCTGTCAAAATCTGTCGAGATAAAATGCGCATTATTTATGATAAATGGCAGCCAAAATAAATTGTCGATAAAATCGAATTTGAAAATACCTTTTTCTTACTTCTGCTCTGTTCTGTTTTTACCGATATAAACACAATATAACTGATTTAATCAACCAACTTATACATGTTCCAGATGACAACCTTTTCCAAGCTTCTTTAACTCTAAGTTTTAAAATTAGCTAATCCTTAACCAGTTATATATTTTAGGAAGTTTTTATATGTGATAATTTTTGGGTAAGGCTATGTGGCGAGGTGTTAGATCTTAGTAACATTCTTGGTTGTTATTTCATACTCAAAAGTTGTAATGCCCATCTTTTTTGAAATTTTTCGTCGGCCTTGATTTTTAGTTATTCTTAGGAAAGAAGGTTAAGCTCATTTTTTTATTTTAATACAAATACAATTTGGTTTCTTACCACGAGCCAAGACAAGTCCTTGGATTTTAAAACTTACTTTAAGATTGATTTATTGTTTTAAACATCTCTTTATAAGCTTGATTGTAATTTCATTACAACTTTGAGGTTAAACGTAAACAATTGTGTTAATACTAAGTTCTTGGAAATATAGGTAACTAAAATTAATATCGTGGAATAGAGAATAACTTAAAAAGAGGCTAATAAGAAATATTGCGAAATTTTATGAACTTTCCTTCACTCTTCATTTTAAATCATCTTTATTTGTTAATCCAATCCCAGCCAATACCCCTTCAATACTCCTACTATTTCTATAGATAGCATTTTTAAACCCTGAAAAATCGCTTTTGCGAAATATGCTTCAGGTGGTTTTATAAACAGCGGTACTTTATTTAGGAATTACAGCACATGTTCCAAAAGATTTCTTTGCAAATTTTTGTTAGCTATTTTGTTATTTTGCATTGACCTTACAGTAGCTGTTGCGCGCTTTTCCGACAAAAATAGTAACTAATTTTATTTATTATCACGATTTACCGGCAGTAGAAATTAAATAGGTGTCTCTTCTGAAATATGTGATTATTTGCAAAAAACTTTTCCTTAGAAATTCAATATTTTACTTCTGCATAAACTTCAGAAATCATTTTCCTTTTAACATCTCGAAAGAATGTCAAAAGACATGATGGAATTTTGTAATACACTCACAACCAAAAAAACTATTATATACATATGATAACACTCTTCGAGATGCAGACTTAACTATTGCTTGAGTTTCTTATAAAAACGTGTACAGGACAAAAATTTTGATATTTGAATGAAATTTATTAGCGGAATATTTTATACATATACTCACCCTTTGTTAGTTTATTATTAATAGCTATCGAACAAAATGCAGTTATTTTAAATATTGAGTATTATTTAGAAAAATAAAATATTCATCGATGCGATAGAAAGACTAAGATAACATCTATAGTTTTTTTCGTCGAACATGCCATTTTAGACTATCTGTAGACAAACTTTGCTACGGATACACATATTTTTCCAATACAGATATGATAGAGAGTGAATTTCCAGAAACAATTTTTCTTTAGCTCGACTAGTGACAAATATAATTTGGCCGAATATTTGGCACTTTTGTTTCTGAAAAGCTACATTAAAACTAGTAGCCATTCCTAAAGATATGCTTAAAGGATGCCTTACTAGTTCTTGTATATTAGAAAGAAGTCAGAATTTCAAGTACTTTGTTGTGCTACCTGTGAGCGATCTATCATATTAGTTGCTGCAAGATAGTTTTTTCATCTTAAGTTTAATATAATTTTTTAGATGGCCGTTAAATCCCATCTACGGTTTATGTGCCTTTTTTCTTCCAGAATTTCCGCTTAAAACAGATGGTTAGGAATTTGCTTGTTGTTCATACATTAATTAAAACAGTTGAGCGCCACCTCAAGCAAATTTTTTATTTTCTTGAAACAAGGCAAATCCATAACACGGATTTCCAATGAGAATCTCTACAGTGTAAAAATATAAATTTGGGCTTATAATATACTAATAGATGCCAAGTCTTGTGCTAAGCAGTACATTTTATAAAAGAGCCATGGCCTGAAAATTTACTTTTTCTTATTAATAAAAATAAATATTAATAAAAATATTAATAAAAAGTTAATAAATGTTAAAAGCCAAAAAATTTCAGAAGGATCTTAATAGCACCTGTCATGAAACGATTGAATACTGCAAGATTCAAGTCTTATCTCAAGCAAAAATTATTTATTACATTTCATTAATCTTGCTTAGGCACAAAGAAAATAATATTACGTATTAAGTTTCACAATAACCTATTAATATAATTTAAATTCCACCATTAAAATTTCCTGTATAGCCAATAAAAATCGCTGAAGGTTTTCCTCAAACAAATTAACAGAAGATAAATTCACATTTTGACACTAACATATCTTCTTGGACATGTTTTTTTGCAGACCTAGCAATATCAAAAAAGGTGTCATCAATTATTTTCAAAACACTCTCAGTGTGCTTCCTGAACACAAAAATTTTTGCTAATACAGGAGAAGACAAGATTACAATTTCACTGTTATACTGGTTGATTTACTTAGCTGCTAACCATTGCCGTGTTAAAGATTTCATTAATCTCAACTGACGGCCACCAAATAATCTTTTTTATCGCGGTCTGTATATCTATTTATATCTTTAATGTGGTAGCCAACAAATATGGTAAAATGAGATAAGTATATTTTCAAAAATTAAACAAATGAAAAATACAATTTAGATTTTCATAACAACTTAGAACTATTACTACGAGTTTTGACTATTTGGGTATCTTGCTATATAAGAAGAAATATTTAATTGAATTTTGTAGAATTAACGACAATGAATCAATAACTAACAATATATTTTAAACGCGTACAAGATCGATGAAAAAAGGGATTTTTGAATTATGAAAACTGAAAGAAACGTCAGAACGAAACGGCATGAAGTCAATGATTTTTAATGCAGAACGTCGAAGCAATAAAATCTTATTTAAATATCGAGTACCATTTTGACCCCAAATCTGACTACAGTAACTCATATGAGGTGAGAATAAAGCAAAATAAAGTGTGCGAATAGTATTACTATTAAAATAATGACTTATTTTAGAAAGCATATTATTTGATCTGTTTAGTTTTTTAATCAGTTCATCAGTATGAGATTCCCATGACAGGTGCTCGTCAATTAAAGCTGTGAGATATTTTATACTAGTTGAAGGATATTTTTTTCCCATTTAACTTAATTTTCAAAGATTTGGAATCTACTAGTCTGCTAGGTTGAAGAAAAATTATGAATTCAATTTTGTTTATATTCAGAGAAATACGGTTAAGCCAGTTTGTAATACCCTTAAGACCACAATTTATCTTTTTACACAAGATTGTAATCGATTTATTAATGTATAAGAGGTTTGTATCATCAGAAAAGTGATGCAAATTTTCAACAGAAAGATTTAAATCATTAAAATATATTAAAAACAAAAGGGGACCTAGGGCTGAGCCTTGGGGAACCTCAATTTGAGCATAATTAACTGCAGACTTAAAACCGTTTATTGATACAATTTGTTTATGGTCATGTGAGTAAGAAGAAAACCAGTTTTTTGGAATACCACGCGCACCATGACGCTGCAGTTTGATCTACAGTGTCAAATTGTTTTTTTTTAAGTCAAGCAAAGATACCGCAAGTGAAAATGTCATTAACGAGAGTATCTCGTATTTTTTCAATTATGCTGATAAGGGCAAGAGAAGTCGAATGTTTAGCTCGAAAGCCAAATTGAAGATCAGTGAGTTATATAAATTCAAGAAACTATATAATCTTTTATTCATAAGTTTCTCAAGAAGTTATAGCTAAAATTGCTGCGGGTAATGCTATCGGTGAATTTAAAGGGTGTGGTGTAAAGCGTTGTGGGGTTTATCGATTTGTAATGAGCTGTAGCTCCTTTAAAGATAAAGAGGGTAAAGGCACCTATAAGGTTCGGGTTGGATTTCTTAACTGTAGCTTTCCCAACATGGCATATTTAGTACAATGCAAAAACTACAAAAAAATATGTGGGTAGTACATTTACTAAATTCCTGTTTAGATTGAACAACTATCCTACCTGTCATAGGAAGCATAGTTGTAGGAAAACTGTTCGACAAATGTCTTTCTACGATAACTTCAGTCAAACTAACCATAAAGGCATGGAGGGTTGGGGATTTATTCTTATAGAAAAAGCACGGGACTTTACTACTTTGTGTAGATGAGAGTCATTCTGGCAGTATAACCCTAAATCACTTTTTCTCCATGTACTTAATGAACTTGATGTGACATTTGAATATGGGTAAATTTCTCTTCTTTACCTTAAGCAAGTATTATTTGTCCACCAGGTTTATATTAATTAAGGTAAGTAATAGGATCTATCAAGGTTGAATCACTATTGCATTACTTAATTTTATTGACGTACATTAGTTACACCATGTTGCGTTGTTTAACCGGAGATCTTTCCTGGTTGTTCATTATAATTTGATACCCTTGATAGTATGTATACATGTTTAATAGGTAGAGTACTTACAATATCAATAGCACGTGAATTTTTTTTTTCTTTTTTTTGAGGATCTGTTATGACAGTTGCCCTCATGCTGAAAAAGCAATCTATTTATAAATGTACTGTCATAGCCAAAAATTGTTTGTGCTGATTTAAGAGGATTTAAAAGAAGTTTATACTTATCGGGTATTTTAACTAAAAGAATTTTAATTTTTCCCAAAGGATTTTAATTAGTTTATAAGCCAGAATTTTGGCACACCCTGTACATCATGTCATGCCTAAAGAATATATGAAACATACCGAAAACTGGCAAATATAAACAACTGTGTTTTTAATACCTTTTTATATAATATAACACTGTTAAATGTTATACAATATTTTTAATTGTCTCTTAACATAGTAAATCTGTTCTTTTTTTACAAGATACCGAAGCAAAATCAAAAGTGTAGGGATGCGGAGTAATAGAAAAACAAACAAACATCTTTGTGACTATTTAAATATATTGTTATTGTAAATCGCCATTCACAATCAATTACAACTTCTACTTGAATGTCTGTTACTTCATCTTTCCTGGAAGTTATGGTACTTCTATCGGTCATAAAAAATGATCTGTCTACTGTTTTACAAAAATTTTTTGTATGATGCCATCCTCATTCCAAGGACTTCTTATTGTAAAGAAGAGAGATGTTTTTCTCGCCTTTTGTTCCGATTTTTTGAGGGAAAAGAAACCCTGGGAATAAGATTATTTGTATGAGGCTTGTGTATAATGAGAAACTTTCAGATATTGTCTGGTGTAAATATTTAATTCCTCAAAATATAGATTTAAGTGTTCTATCCATAAAAATAAATTCTGCAAATATTTCAAAAAACAATCCGTCCAGAAAAAAAAATTCCGCAAATAATTGGAAAGACAGTGAATCCGCAAAATTAAATTCCGCAGAATACGCAATTTTTGATATCTTCATCCGCAAAAATATATTCTACAAAAATTTCTTTCTGTAAAAATTTCCTCCCTTAAAGTAGTACGTAATTGTCTCAATACTAAATTTTATTTCCTTAGAAATTTTCGCTGGATTGTAGATACCAGCATCTTCAGCTATATAAAAAATATTTCACATTAGGTTTAACGGTTAGCCTCGTTTTAGAGGTTTCTCTATGTAGCGTAAGTATGATAAAAATGGTTTCAAAAACTGCTTTTTTACATATTGAACATCATCCAATTTGATTCCATCTGTTTTAGGGGCGATTTTTTGGAATTGAGTTTCAAGGGCCTCACGTACTTTCCGATCAAACAAGTTTCCCTTTATTTTTAAATCGTGGTGTCATCCCAATTTATGTTTAAGTTGCAGTTCTTTTTATATAAAGCTACTGCCGAATTGTCGTACTTATTGTCGTTGATGCATTTTTTTGTTGTTTTAACCTCATTTTTACTAATTTACAGGGGTGGTGGCAAATAAAGTAGATGAAAGTTAGAGCCGTTATGGGGTGATGGTGCCTTTCTGTGGAGTTTTTTCCTTGCAAACAGTCATATGTCTTTTCAGATCAGCGGCTGACTTACATACTTGGTTAAAGATATCACAAGTTGTATTACCAGGTCGTGGAGGTACACCTGGGGGATGCCTTTTATAAGAATGTCGTAACCAGTCTTGGATAACAATATATATCTACAGGTTTCATACACTCAGCCTGCCTTATTGTCAGGGAAGTTATTAGTAACGCCTTAACGGAATTCACGCTTCAGTCTCTTACGTTTGTTGTTTCAGTTTTCAAACTCCCAGCAAGCTTCTTTCATATAACTTTTCCATTTACAACAGTACTTTGCTATGTCCTCCCGTTTTGTGTTTCAGGTACGATTGCTGAACATATATCTTCCATTAGTCTTTTCAACAGTAATCTGACTCATACTTTTCCAACAGCCTCTAACAAAGTGATACCGCCATAGTGGTCGCAAGTATCCTTTGAGCCTTTACCTTTGTAAAGAGAAACAGGTACTCCATCAACCCAATCTTGGGGGATCTGCAACCCATTCAAACTAAACATTTTTTTATAAGCGTAGTGGTTTTTGTGCTGAGACTCAATATGTTTAGAGAAAACCAGAACTTTAGGCTGAGATATGCTTACGATGTGCTTATTTTTTCAAGAATCCAAAACTTACAACTTAAATAAATTGTCTTTTGTTTTGTTTTGTATGGTTCTAGAAGATTTTGACAGTTTTTAAATTCTTCCAACCAAATTAATATTACTTATGTCTTCTTTTATTATTATATTAATTATCCTAAAGAACACTCTAGCCCATTTTTTATTTTATCTTTTTTTAAAAACATCATATGATATATCATCATACATAATCATCATGAAATTTGTACTATAATCACTTCGACGATATCTTTGTTTTCCTCATTTTCTTGGAGAGTTTAGTTTGGTTCAGTTTTTTGCATATTTATATATATCTATATATATATATATATATATCTTTATTGTTTTCTCATATTTTGTTCCTTCATAATGTGAGCTACTCTTAGTCACAGTAAACTACCCGGTATAAGTGAGACAGGCAATGTTTGATGCACCTTTTCTGACACAGTCCCAAGAGTCTGGGTGAGCATTGCTCTTTCTAAATAGGGATGCTCAGAGACTGAAACTTCTGCCGAAGTGAGTCCCTGTCAAAAGAAGAAATAACAGAGAAGTTATGATAAAGATTACAATCACCCATGTGTAAATTTAGGGCTACAGTTCACTCCCGGTAACTCGAGTCACTAATGGACTAGAGAAAACTGTTCGACTTCGATTGTTTCAGTTAAATGAAGTTCCCGTTAAGTCAAACTTCGGTAGAAATAAGATATGAGCTCGATTTAATGCGATTTGTCTTGAGACACTACTATAATATAAATATTACACCAGGCCCGTAGGAAGCAATTTTTTATTGAGGGGGCATAAAAGCCGAAGGCGAACGAAAACGCCGTAAGGCGTTTTCTATTTAAGCTGGGGGTTTGGGAGGCGCTCAGCCCCCCAATGGGTCCAGCCCCCGTTAGCTGGCGAATTTTCTAGAATTTTTAGATAAAAAGACCCTATCTTTGAACTATTTTCCAACGACAGATTGAAACAATTTAGATAGTTTTAAGAGTTGATATTACACGTTTAGAATAGGAACTAAGAAAAATATAAGATAAAAATGAAATAAAATGAGAGAAATAAAAAATATTCCGTACATAAAATGAATGTTTTCAAGTTTGAGTAGATCTACTCTGACAGGC
>JAUZNK010002283.1:0-11556 GCA_035046665.1 Euphysa ruthae
CGTTATGAAAATTTATATATATATACATTTTCATAACGTTTCATAGAAGCATTTGATTCGGTTTTTTACGGGTTATTTGTTGTTCACATTACTGTCGGTCGGTCAGTAAAAAAACAAAAATAAAAAGCAGAAATTTCTCCAATAAGGGGTGATTTACACTATGTTTCACACACCGCAAATAAATCATCTTGTGTAAATCAAATTTCTGGATGGCATAGCTGAGAGAAAATTTGGCTGAAATTACTCAATTTCATAGTGCTTTTTATGAAAAATCAAATCTTATGTTTTATTAACTTAGCCAAATTAATAGCTGAGCAATAAAGAGTAAACATTCTTTTTTATCATGATTTATTTCTTTAATAATACAACCAAGAGATGATATGAATGGGAAAATATTAATATAATAAAATAAAGATAAAAAAATAAATTTATTTATTATATTCTCACATTATTCCATTTTTAAAATTCAAAACTATGGATAATTTCTGTAAAATAACTTCTTCTTAGAAATGCATAATTAATTTTACAAATAACACTGATAAATTATAGATAAAGTGAAATATGAAAATGTATTTAATTATTTGCATATGATAAATTTTCTGTGTCGCATTTTCATGAATTCTTTTTAAGAATGAATTATCTTTTGCACATAAGGCTGGCCGTCATAAAATGTATTTCCAGCAAAAAAATAACCCAATTTGGGTGAGCAACACAAGTATTAACATGAACAAAAATATTTAAGTTATCTAGGTGTTTGAAATATAAGAACTCTATATTCTATATAGATGGGTGAGCAACACAAGTATTAACATGAACAAAAATATATTAAGTTATCCAGGTGTTTGAAATATAAGAACTCTATATTCTATATAGATACGTATTATAATGATGTTATCTCTAGCTAAATAAATAATATTCCATCTATAACAACACACCGTTATTACGTTGTTTTTATAGATAGCTTTCTATACACCCATACAGCAGATGTAGATACCTCTGAAATTATACATAATCTAAATCAATTCTTTTGTCGGTGATTTTAGCTCAGTGGTTAGCACACTGATTTTCAAATCAGAGGCTAGGTGTTCAACTCTTCCAATGAGACAATCAAATTGATTTGTATTTATTTCATAGTTTATTTAGCGAGGGATGAGATATTTTATAGGTGTGCTTAGAGCATGGTTTTCTTCAAAACTAAACAAATATAAAAACACAATCACATGATGCAGATTTTTTTCCTTGATACAATTAAAAATTGATATTAATTAATATTTTCAGTTACAGTATCATCAACATTGTTTCAAGAAAAAAATTCTGGTGTCAGGAAAAAATAAAAGACCGCGGGTAGCATGGCACTTGTTTTTGTTCTTCAAATTTCTAAATGTTCAACTTAAGGATAATTAGGTAAGTAAGTAAGTTAAGTAAGTTAAGTTTTTGAAAAATGAGTTTATTTTTTTGAAATTAGATATCAAGGATTAGAAAAAATAACCAGCTTCTGATTTTATCAAAAATTATATTTTTATAAACAATCTCTCTTTTAGCAAGGAAAAAATCAAGCTTTTGAGTGATTTGCTAATTATTTTAAACTAATTATTCTTTCAGGGACATCGAACTCGAACTTTTTCCAGCACTTCGTAGATGTGGTATACGATTTTATGTATACAACCCAGTAAGTTATTATTTTTTATCGCTCTAAGGGGGAGTGTTTGTTGTGGGAGTGTTACTTTAAGGGGGAGTGTTTTGTTGTGGGAGTGTTACTTTAAGGGGGATTGTTTGTTGTGTGAGTGTTACTTTAAGGGGGAGTGTTTGTTGTGGGAGTGTTACTTTAAGGGGGATTGTGTGTTGTGTGAGTGTTACTTTAAGGGGGAGTGTTTGTTGTGGGAGTGTTACTTTAAGGGGGAGTGTTTGTTGTGGGAGTGTTTGTTGTGGGAGTGTTACTTTAAGGAAAATTTTAGAAATTCAATGAACTAGATTTACATATAAAATGAAAATACGGCCTAATGTGGGATATGATGTATAAATGAGAAGTGAATTTATTGGTGAGAAATTTTTTGTGATATAATTTAATTAAATTTAAAGAGAACATTTATAACATTTTTTATAAGTTTGTTGAATTATCTAACAGATCTACAAGTAACTATTTACAAATTTATGGGTTATTTGAAAATACATGTCACTACTTACATGTGTACATAGCTATTTACATATATGCATGATTATTTGCAAAAATTATGCAGGATGATTTAAGATTTAAGATTGATTATAAATTAGGATTATACATTAAGATACACTTGGCTATATACAAGAAGATAATGTCATTTACATGTAAAGATAAATATATACAAGTACTCAGAAAGATTTAAGTACACCTGTATATATTTAATACTCTTTGATATTGACGTACTTGAATATTTACAAGTGAACTTCATTATTTACAGCTAAAAACGAATATTTACAGGCACGCTTAAGTATTAACAGTTAATGCTTGATTATGTAAAAGTATGAGTCAAATTATTTATTTAACGGTACACATGGTTACTAAAATGAGCATTAATATTCACAATTTTATGTGAATATTTATAAAAGCTCATGAATGCAAGTTCACTTAATTATTTACAAGTACACATGTATGTTGTATTACTGGTGTACTTGAATGTTGATAAGATCACATGGGTATTTGCAAACAGGCTTATTTTTACTACCTCATATATTTTAAATATAATATGTAAATATATACCAGAGTACATATTTAATAACACACATGAGCACTTTCTAGTGAGTTTGAACATTTGCAAGTGCACTGTTTTTTTATTGTTATTTTTGAAATAAGTCTTGAATAAATTTATTATCAAAACAAAATATAAGAGGGTGCAGTTTTTATAAGCATGCATAATTCTAAACAACAACTGTCAGACTACAAACCAAAATCTCATCTCAAGCTTAAGCCGCTTGTTGAAATCTCAGTTACTACCCAGTAGAAGACTGAATTGACTGGAAAAGACTGAATTTGAAGAAATTTTAGAGATATATTAAGCTTAGTATTGAGGGAACTTGATTTGAAACCAGAAATAATTTTCACACAAGTTTCTTTTTTTAGGATTTTTCATTTTATTTAAATTGACCATCCTTAGGTTTTTCTATTTTTCTTTCTGTTTTAAAACCTAGTGAATATTCATTAATGTAAAGTAGTCAAAATTTGAGAATTTGTAATTTTTCTTAGCTTGCTGGTGGTCTTCTGTCAGGCAAATATGATTTTACATTGGAGGATTCTGTACAACCAAAGGGTCGATTTTTCTCTTCAGACAAAGTGGGATGGACAAATAAATCGACAGATATGTAAGATTTGTTTATTTTCAATATAATTATTCCAATGAGTAGAAAGTGATTTTCAAAACAATATTTATTATTATATTTACGTTATATTTACGTTATTATTACGTTTGATACAAATTAAAGATTCATTAACGACGGTATTAGTTTACAAAAAAAAAAAAAAAATGAATAAATAATGTTTGTTTGATCTAATTTTGATTTTTGATACATATGAAATAATTACTTTTAATACATCCTGGTAATATTGAAATCAAGATAAAGTTTTGGAACTGCTCTAGGTTTTGTTGAGTGCCAACTGGTGCTGTTCTTCTGAGGTTGCAATAACGTTATATATCAATGGTTGGGTGGGTTTTTGGATAACAGGATCTAATGTTAGAATCTCCTCTGCTGATTTGTTAGCTTGTATCCTTGCTTTTTTTGTTGTCTGCTTGTCATCTTTGATGTCGAGGTGATGTCCAATGGGCAACTTCAAAATTGTGACAGAACTACCCATATTTGTTTGGAAAATCTAGTAAGGTTATTATTATCATAGCAAAACTAAATATTCAGACATTCAAGACTGTAACTTACTTGATATTAACTCATACAGTTTTGTTAAATCAAAATATGGAGGTGAATTAGCTGGAAACATCCTAGGGACTATAATTATAATTCTATAAGTGAAAAGTAAAAGCTCGTCTTCATTATCTTTTTCCGGTTAATGTGATTAATTTAAAAAAAAAAATGTAGTCAAACAATTTTAAATCTTTTTATAGCAAGCTAATTCATTATAATTTTCTTCTTGATCATAATTTATTTTTAAATAGTAGAATGAAATAGAAGAATAGAATGATAATAGTTTGAATTTAAATTTCTAAATAAATATTAAATAGATTTTTTATTTTTTGACAGATGAAATACCAACACTCATCTTGACAATCCTCTCGTCTCTCATAAAGTTTTTATTTCTCAATATAATAAATCAGGTAGAATGAAAGAATCGACTCACTCTCTACAAAACCAAAACCACATAAACAACATATCATACACGTTTGCTAAGATCTGATCTTCTTTCATTCATAAATAAACTCTTATTTGATAGTCAGCATACGATTGACTGTACTTGTCAGTCCACAAATCGCCAGCTAAATTAATTTCTTATATATCTTAATTTCAACATATTATTCATTTAAATTTTGAGCTTCTTAATGAATAATAATTATAATAAATGATAATAATAATAATAATAATAATTAACAAATAATATAAATATTTTTTAATATATTGTAAATTTAAATAGGAACAAGCTATTATATGGTTTCTGAGAAACTGTTACTTGAATTTGAAATGATTATTATAAATATATTTTTTACGAAAGAATGATCAATATTTTTTCTGTCTAGCCATAGTATATTAACCTGGTCTTTCATGTGAAAGTGAAGCTTACATATATTTCTGGGAATAATTTTAATATCATAGGATATTTTGCTCTCGTCTGTAAGTCTAGTTTAGATTTTGCTCTCGTCTAGATTTTTTTGTAGTAGTTCTATTGCTATTATTTTATTATTTGAGTGCAAACCTTTTTGGCATTTCAAAATTTTTTACTTATGCATTGAATCTATATAATGATAGAAAATTTCTTGAAATATTTGATGTTTTCTTTAAATTTCCTTATAGGTATCGGAACCGTTTCTGGACAGAAGTTTATAAGCAAGGTGTCAAGGATACTCAGAAAGTTATTAAAGATACTTATGGTGAGGAAGTAACTTTATTACAAGCGTCTATGAGATGGTTAGTCCATCATTCCTGCTTAAAAGATGATGATGGAATTATTCTTGGTGTTTCAAAACCAGAACATCTGCAGTCTAATCTTGATGCACTAAATGGTGGGCCGCTACATGAAAATGTGGTAAAATCGTTTGATCAAGGTTGGGATATAATTAAATCTAAATGTCCCAAGTATAACAGATAGTTAGCATAATTACTTTTTCGATATCTTTTTGTGATAATCTTTTTTATTTTCAACAGCAAAAATAATAGTTTATGATTTAATCAGCCAAATAACTTTTAATAAAATTTGTTAACTTTATATTAACTTTTCGAAAGTTGCTCCAATTAAAAAAACTTTCATTATTTAACTAAAAATATCTAGGGCTTTTTTTTGATACTTAAATGAAGAGCCAAAAAAATAACAATAAATAAGAAATAAATGCTATCAAAAGTCTTTGTCAAAGGTAAGGCAAGTGTTAACACATGAGTTGAAGTTAAGCTAAATTGTAAATCCCAAAAAAAATTCCAATAATTTTAGAAAAGTTGCTACTATAAGTGAGCTAAAGGGTTGCATATAATACAAAAGCTTGCATTAGAGCACAACCCTAAACCAAACAAATAAGAGCCTGATATAAGTGGGCATATCTAGTGAGTTAATTAAGTTGCTATAAAGCTGCAAAAAAAAAATTAAAAAAAACATGACTTACAGTTAGACATTTTTGTAGGGCCCATTTGGAAAATGTTTGTAACCTAAAATTTTCTGGACTGGGACGTTTGATTTTACTCATTAAAGGAGCAATTTCTCTAACAAATACTTTTGTTTTTAAAATAATGGATATTAGTAATTTCTTTGGTAGTTTTTAAACAATTTTTCTTATATTTATATTGATAATTTTAGAAGTTAAATATAAATAAGTGTATATATATACTTAAGAGCAAAATAATATTATAATGTTTAATTTTCTGTCTAATTGAAGCCTGGGTCATTTTCCTACCTTAAGTTTGTCACAATATCCCTACTTATCCCTACGTATTTAAGGTCACGCCAAATTTAATTATCATTTTGATATTTTTACACTATAATTTAATTTACTCTTTAAATTTTTGTAAATTTACTTTAATCATGTCGTCTCATTTTATTTGGTTTGATAAAAGTAAGCATTTGAAAGAGGTTTTACTGTCTATTATCCAAATATAGCCTATGGAAGACAACGGAAAATGTCATCAGCTGGTAGAAAAAAACAATAAAACTCGTTAAGATAACAATGAATTTAATAAAATCACTTTTTAACATGTTTCTGAAATCAAATTTTAAAAAGTGTAAAGTTTTTTTTGCTATCTGCATATTTGTCTTAAAGTTTATAATTGTTGTTGATTTTAGCACGAAAATATTAATATTTGATCTTTTCAAGTCTTTGTCTTATGGGAATTTTAGTATTTACAAACTAAAAAGGATTAAGGACTTTTTTATTAAAATCTTATTTTGCAGATTTTCTTTAAATTTTTTCTTTTTGAGTTAATTTTTCAAAGGTTTGCTTTACTATGCTACCCTATTTTATTTTTTTACCAAAGGTATGGGAGAAAATCTTTATATTGCCGTACATGTGACCAGGTTTCAGCCAATATAAGTGTAAGCAACACTTAAATTTCAAACCATGTTTTTATTTTGCTAATTAAATGGTAGTATAAAATTAAAATTTCCGTTGTTTAGAAAAAAGTTTATAATGGTTGCTGAAGAAGAGTTATCCAAGCAGGAAGTCAAATCAAGAATTGATAATAATGAGTTAGATCTCAGTCTATGCGGTATTTCAAAAGTACCTGTTAAAAGTTTACTACCTTTTACGAAAGTTGTTGTGCTTGATTTGTCTTGTAACCGAATTAATACTTTACCCGATGGCTTTGCAAGTTTAACTCATCTTGTACACATTGATTTAAGCAAGAATAGTCTCACAGAACTGCCCAAAGATTTTGGAAATCTCGTAAAACTAAAGAAATTGGATCTGCTCAATAACAACATCTTAGAACTTCCGTTAAGTTTTTCAAATCTTACAAATTTGCTATGGCTTGATCTGAAAGGTAACCCGATTCAAGAGAGTCTACCCGATGTTGTCGGTGATTGTCTAAAACCTGCTGAGTGCCAGAGGTGTGCTGTGGACGTTGTGGCTCACTACAAAAGTATTGTATTGCAAACAGAAGAAAATGAGAGAAAATTTAAAAAGAAGGAAGAAGCTCGTTTAATTAAAGAAGAAAGGAAACATGAAACTTTACGAAAAAAAAAGCGTGAAGAAAGAAGAAATAAGCAAAAGCTGGCAGCTGAGGAAAAATTGTTGTCGACATCAAAGGAAGAAAATGCTTCTGAGAAAAAGCTTAACACGATTGCGGATAAAGATAACTCAAGCTGTTCTCAAGGGAGTCTTTCTACTATCTTCCTTTTATTATTGGTTTTTTTGGGTGCTGGCATGGCGGTTCTTGTTAAATTTAGTTTTGATGTTGACAAAATCTCTGAATCTTGTAACCAACTGTTTAATTCAGCAAGAATTTATTTAAACTCATTGAAAAATTAACTTTTTCTTTGTTTATATTTGAACTGTTATCACAAATCCATACCTGATAAATAAGAACACTTGATTAAAATGAAAGTTTTAGACAAATATATTTAAATATTTATTTCATTGGAATAATGACAAGTGTCATGTGAAGTGATTGAATTTTAAAAATTTGTAGCCGTATAGTATAGCACTTTTTTAAAGCTCTGTAACCATTCTTCTGTTTTCCTTTTAACCTATGTTTGTCTATATTAGTCAAAAAAGTTTTATAGGTAGGTATTAATATGATTTTCCAATTTTCGTGAAAGCAATAAAGCGAGCGTAGTGAGTTTTGCAGCTGGAGCTCATTTGGCAACAACGCGGAAAATTCTCTGTAGGAAAGTTGTTTTTTTTTTATGGCTCAGCAGGTTTTTTGTATAAAGAGTTTCAATTTATCAAAACCAAATAAAAATTAATTTCAATACTGTCAACAGAGAATTTATTTCTATTTAGCGATAGCTTTATTGTATATTAATCACTTGTAGCATACGAAAAAAACTGGTTGCAGTTTTCTATCATCAATTAACTTTGGCTTGCTAACAAACTTGCCATGATTTCTCAAGCTTTTATATATTGATTCTAGATATTTTGGTGATAACAGCTCAGATTTGAATTTACCTAAAAACTATGAATTTTATTTGAATCATTTTTTTTGTTATTTATAGCTTTCATATTTAGAATCTATTAAATTAATTTGATATATTCCAAGGATGTGATTTATTTTTTGTAAGAGAATATCTAGATTTGAAAGTGTAAAAGTTTTTATATGAATGAAATCCACTATTTCTAAGAATCTTCACGTAGAACAAATTTTGGAAAAAAAAAACAAGTCTTCATATTTATATCATTTAAGCTAAATTTACCTGTAATTTAAGAAAATAAGAACTTCTTGAGAGAAATCAGAAATATCGTTCTTGAGAAAAATTTGGCACTTTTGGATTCCTGGAGCCAGAGAATGAGAGTTTTTAGCATGTATTGATGCAAATATCTTCTTTGGATCTCTAAACTAATGCAGTGTTTCAAAAAAAAAAAAAAAATTAAAGGAAGAAGGGGAAAACAGATATTTAAAGAATTACAAAATTTCTGTAAAGCATACTCGGACTAGGCTTAGAAAAACTATGCGATTTAAAAAAAAAAAGCATTAAAAATGCAATGAATGAATGAATGTGAGTTTTTAGGTCTTCAGAGACCCAGCGAAGGAAAAAATTTGATTTAAAAAAAAATATATTTAATAATAAAAAATACTTTATTTTTTCTGTTTTAAACCTTTATAAAACATATCTTTTCATAATATTACATTTACATTATTTTCATTTTTGCTATAAAAGCCTTGACAAACCTTTGAATGAAAATAATATTCAAAAAACAAAATATATTTTATGCAAATGAATTTACAAAAAAAAATTATTTCATCAGTATTTGAAGAAAATATAAATATTATTATAATTTATAATTAATATATATTTTATAATTTATTTATGCTAATCTTAGGATAATGTCAACATAATGTCAGCATATGTCACTGTGGTGTTTCATGGTGAAATGTTACATTTGATATGCTATTTTTTTAACGTCTCAGTCTTATTTTGTAAGACTTCTATGTCCTTAAAGTATCATTATTCTCTTGAAATTTAAATTTTTTTACTTTAATTTTTATACGAACATTTTTACTGTGAATGAACATAGTGGTTAAGGTTTGTTTGAAATGACTTTGAATGAAAATAATCGCCTAGCATTAAAGCATATTTTATGGTTTCCCTTACGGTGTATTCAACAGAAAAACTAACTAGATCCACACGTGGCGATTTTAACGTTTTTTTTATCATCACTTATACTCACCATGAGCATAAAAAAAACTTGAATAATAGGATTTATATTTATGTTTTGGGAATTAGTATACTATTCTCTGCCCTCTCGAATTATGCATAAATCTAAAATCTAAATGATGGTATTTTAATACATTTGTTAATTAAATCAAAGAATTCCTTAAATTCGAAAAAAAAGGTTGCGCTACTTTGCAGATAAATAATTATATTTTTTGGTCAGTGAGGAACTTTTTCATCAATGTTAAGGGATTTTAAGGAATTTTTTGTTCAGGATTAAGAAATTTTTAGGTAAATATTAAGAAACTTTTGGTATGTATTAAGAAACTTTTTGGTTAAGGGACTTTTTCGTCAGTATTAAAAAACTTTTTGGTCAGTATTAAGGGATTTTTTGCCCTGTATTAAGGAATTTTTCGGTATGTATTGATTAATTTTTTGATCAGCATCAAGGAATTTTTCAAATATTAATATTTATTATTGAGCAACGTCATTAATATAGAATTTATAATGTGTGTTTACAGAATATAGATTTCCAATAATGTCCGAGAAACAGGCAATAGAAATTTTCATTTTAAACATAATTTCCAATCTTCTCGAAGAAATAGGAGCAAGATTCAAATGATCAAATGAAGATTCAAATTGTCTAAATGAACATTCAAATGATCAAGATGATTAAGTGAACAGATTGAATCATAACTTTTGTCTTAAAATAATTAGTTAGAGGCTATTCAAAAAGTATGTACATTGTAAATTCATCAATTTTGACCTACCCCCATTGCATGCTTTAGTACGTTGTTAAGGTGTACTTTCTTTTAAACGTATGTACTTTTCGAGTGATACCTCCCACTCCCTCCCTTGAACATTCAAAAATTGTGACCAACTTGTATTTTTGTAAAATTTTTTTGCACTAATTATCTTTCTACATCGAACAAAAAACAATAAAGGACTCAATTTATACTTACCGAAACACTCAACTTTCTTACACTAAGAAATACAGTTAAAAAATTAACTAATGAGAAAGTGTAGCATACTACTAAAGAATTAAAGCAAGAAAACGGAAAAAAAGAAAAGTAGAGAAAAAAAAATTTAAGGCGTTTTTGGAAGAGTGTTTGCTTAAATTTCAGATTTTCATTTGTTATGTGGTATTGATTGTCAAAAAATTAATTAGGTTATCTTCACTCGCAGTTCTGAGTCTTGAGAACAAATATCTAAAAGTTGAAATAAACGTTTTGATTCTGTTGATATTTTCTACGATGTTGATGCATGAAAATGTTTTCTTAATATTTTTTCATGCTGACCGTTGTTAATAATTTCATTGGAACTGAAGTTCTACACTGTTTCAAAACTTCTGGGAATTAATTAGTTTACCTTCTTTTATAATAAAATCAACTATGGTTTTTCTTAAATCATCTGAAAGGTTTGATATACCTCAATTTTAAATATAACTTCTTCGTATTCCCTGTTTGTTATTTTTTCGAGTAAAGAAAAAATGTTAAAAAAAAAAAAAAATAAATAAATAAATAAAATGATTTTATGGTACATTGTATATATAGTGAAATAAAAAATGTTTTTTTAATTAAAAATATATTTTAATTAAAAATAAAGGACTCTGGGAATTAATTAAATTAAATTTAATTAATAACAGTAAATGTTTTGCATGTTCAATAATAACAAAATATTGTTTATTTATTTATATTAATAATAATAATATTTATGATAATGATAATCAGAAATTTAAAAATTTTATTTGTCTTATTTAGAATATAAATATGGAAAAATGTCCAAATAAATCCTCTTCAAACATGTGCTATTTATGCAGGAAGGTTAGTGTCACCTCTTTATGTACCCCAGTTTTTAAAAAAGTGAGACAATAAGCTTTGTCAATAATGTTATGTGTTTTTTCGATAAGGGCGATATTTTAATCAATAGTGATCAAGGGTTACGTGGATTGAAACATAATCTGCACCATCAGCAATCAACTATACCTTTTAACTCAAGAATCAATTTATGACATACTCAAAACTATAAATAATTCTAAAGCACCGGGAATTGACAATATAAATGGT
>JAUZNK010002284.1:0-11556 GCA_035046665.1 Euphysa ruthae
ATAAATATATATAAATATAAATATATGAAAAAAAAAAAAAAAAATATATATATATAATGTCAAAGGTAGGTGTAAAAACGTATATTGACTGCCAGGTAAACGAAAAAAATCATCAGCAGTTGAAATATTATTGAGTTTTAGCTTTTGGTCCTTCAAGCTCACAGATTTCAGGACCAAGCTCACAGATTTCAGGATCAAAAGCTAAAATTCCATTATAGATTTCCTATTTCTGGAAAGTTAATTAAATACTATAAATCACGTTCAGGAATCTAAAACACCAATCTTTTAAAAAATCACTTTTCATTAACAAGGAGTTAATTTTCAGTTTTGGAAAACTAACCTGGGTCTTCTTCTGGTTTAAAAGTTTTCTGGTCTGTATTTTTGATATACCAATCATATATTCTACCAACAAATGGTGAAATTAAATTGACATTAGCTTCCGCACATGCAACAGCCTACCAATAACAAACAAAAATGAACAACATAGATTCAGGTTATTGCTATATAAAAAAATGGAAATGGTAAACTACCAAATTTTTTACCTGATTGCTTGGTACGTTTCATAAACTCTTTTATAAATAACTGTTTCTCCAGACAATCAGAAGTAGTCTGAAGCTTTTTCTATTCCTCTGTTAAATAAAATTGTAGTTCGTTTAGCATTCACCAAACTATGGTTTTTACCAAACAAATACTTCTTTCAAAAGAAATTTCAAAATATCCTATGTTGGTTTCAAACAGGTTTTTTCAGCTCATTCTTACCTATAAGTTAAAGTTTATTCTCACCACCTTTTATAGAAATTGTTACCTGTCTGCTTAAGTTCTCTGTCAACTGTTAAAAGAATGTTAACTTTGAAAAAAAATAGCATGTAAGACAAAAAGCAAGACTGTTTTTTCCACACATCAGTAAATCTTTAACGCTGAAGAGGAAAGTACAAAGTACAAACAAAGTACAAAGTTTAAAGTGGAAATGAAAATTACCTGAGCAAAGTTAAATAATAGAGTAAGGTTGCATTTAACACCATGTTCTGCTTCCAATACTCTAAAAAATATATACATATATTTTTTAAAACTTCAAATTTTTCTAATGACAAAAGTAATGTACGGCTAAGAAAACTGGTTAAATTTTAACGTCTTAGTCATCTTCGCTGGGGGTAAAAACATTGTTGTCGAAAAATTTATTAGTATATAATAGTTTAAAGATATTTTCACAATACTAACTGAAAGTCCATACTTAAAATCTAATATCTATCTATTTTTGCCAGTATATGCCATTGCGGGAATATCACTAATGTGCCCCCACCCCTGAATTTTGTAACTGACGCTTGTTGATTTACTCTTAAGAGAACTAGTTCGAACTAAAATGATAATTTTAAACGAAAGAAAGTCTAAATTGTGCGAGTTAAAACAGAATGTAGATTTGTTCTAGGCTTTAGACACACAACCTAAGTGACTGCAATCAGGGTTCACAGAGGAGTAGATATTTAAAAAAATTATCTTTAAGTAGAAATAGAAAACAAAATAAAAGAAGGTGCTTATTTTTCATTTTGTTTTTTTTCTTCCTCAACCCAATAAAAAGTAATTTAATATTTTGAGAAAAAGGGTTATTTATTTCTTATCGAAGATTAAACAGAAAAAAAATGGTAATTTGAAACAATTAAAACAAAATATAAGTGAGAAGATAAATTTTTACAACTTATAAACAAACCTTTTTTTTTGTAAAAAGAGTTTAAAACATAGTGTGGTACACATCAAAAATTGTACACTTATATTGAAAATCTTTTCTCTTGCCTTTTGTTTTGCAAGCTACAACTTCGTTGAGATGCAGAATTTGATTCATTTCTCGGAAATGTCAGAAAAGTGGTAGTGAACTAATTGCACTGAATTAGATTCAATACTCAGGCTCCCACACTGAGCAAGGTTAATTGTGAAAAACCCATGGAATTTAACCAAAATACTTTCAAGCTCGATTCTGAATTAGCTAGGCTAAATATCTGGTATATACGTACTTATTATTTCGTACGCACATGCTTATCATGCAAACACCCATCCTTTCAATGCAATATCATGAAATTATCTATTAATAGTAGGTATTGCTCACTGGACTTCAGTTCTGCATTAATATCACATTTTAATACGTTCTTCCTTGTTACGTGATGCTCCAAAAAACTTGAAAAACATCGACTAAGATGCAACAATTGTTGATGTATAATCATTATTCAAAAGACCTTTAGGTGACATTACTACCCCAATAGATTTATATTGATGAAAAATATCTATGCCAATGTTAAAAAAAGTGAACAGATTTCACGCATATCCATGTTACCGCAGGTTTTAACACCAAAGCGATCAATTTTTGAAAATTTGAATATCACCAGTAACGATACCTTTATTTATTTACACCTCTAAAAATGTTCAAAGTGATGAAATTTCCCCAAAAATAATCAAAGTGACGAAATGTCCCCAAAAACATTTAATTAAAAAATAAAAGGTTTTTCCAAAAAGTTTGTTTTTAGTACTTTGGACTTTGGTAAGCTATCATGGTAAGATATCATGATAAGATATCATGGTAAGATATCATAGCGAGATACTATGGTAAGATATCAGGGTAAGATATCACAGTAAGATATCATAGTATTGTCATATTTTAATATTTTCATTCCTTAAGTTGTTTCTGATTCACTTTCAAATTTTCTTTAAGAAGAAAAATCTGAATCTTTTTCAAACAAAAAATTTTTTTCTTTTCATAACCTAGTCACGGCCACTAACACATAACCACGTAACCGTCACCGCCACTCCAACTAACTCATTTCTGTGTTATTACAGCAAAAGTTGGTCTGCTAAAATACTACAGCGGTTACGGTTGAATAAAAAGGGTCATCCGTGAGAGCTGGAAAAAAAAACTAAGTGTTTATTACAGAAAAAGCAATATTAAAAGCCCAGGCCAGTAAATCTTGGAGAAGAAAAATTTGTTTGGGCAGAGCTGGAGAAACCATGCAAACAGATAAACATGAAGTATTTAAAACGTTTCTCCCAAATTAAAAAAAAACATACTTGGCTGCTTGAATACCTTCCCAAGTTGAACTAAGTTTGATAAGTACACGCGATTTGTTAATTCCTTCCTTCTCGTACATACTGATTAATCTTAGTGCTTTTTCAACCTGAGCTTCTTTGTCAAACGATAGCCTGGTAAAAACAGATTAGATATAAATGACCAAGATCAGTAACACAAAAAAATTTACACATACAGCCTTTTTAGGAGTTGCCTTAATCTTTGGAGATATAAATTATATATATATATATAAATATATATATATACCTGGTTAGGATTAGGGTTACCTGGCCACTAGTACAAATGCAGGTGCCTGGTGCACTCCCTCCTTGTTTGGGATAATCCTAACATTAACTCCTTGTTTGGCATATATTTTTTTTACTTTTTAAACTGTTACACTTTCAATTTTTTATTGCATATATTGTTTTGTTGGCCTTAAAAAAGTGAGTGATTGGCAACAAACACCTAGATTAGTTATTAAAAAGTACTGTAGGAAATATTTACTATATTATAATAAACAGAAGAAAATGTTTTAATATAATAACAGCAAGTTTCAATGAAGTGAATTATTTAGACAAAATTTTAGACTTACTAGCAAAAAAGATGTAAAAAATACTATATGGGCTTTTATTATGATGATGGGCTAATTATTATGATGATGGGCTAATTGGCTTGCATAATAAAAATGGGTAATTCAAGAGCAGTCTAAATTGAAAGGTCATTTATTTGAGTAAATATGATAGTTTTAAAACATTACCTAGCATCAACTTCAGTTGAAACACGACCTGGAACTACCTTAAGGATTTCCATACCAAACTTCACAAACTAAATAACAAAAAATCATGCAATATATCACCTAAGCTTTTTGTCAGAATAGTAATTCTGAGCTGATGAATGGTTACTTGCAGCAAAGAATTATGCTGTGCATAAATTAGAACCAGAATAAATGCATAAATTAGATGATGTGCATAAATTAGAACCAAAATAAATGCATATCATGAAAACATTAACAGAAGCAAGAAAAGATACTCAATTTCGATAAAAGGAAAAGCCAGTAACTTTCCCACGATCATAATAACATTCACTAAGATCAATTTTTGAGATTAAGCTATTTTTAAAAATTTAAAATTTTTTACTTGAAGAATTAGGGTTTTTTTTTTGTAGCAACAAGTTATTTTAAATATTTTTATATTTTTATATTTAAATATTTTGCAATGTTCTATTAGCAGGAATGAGTGATTTTAAGTCAAAACATTTGCATGTGTTTTATGTTTTTAATAAATCAAACAACGTATTCAACCTCAACAGCAAGTTGTCATAACATTTATTTGCATGCATTGCATGCATGCATACATAACTATGTCAAATATATCAATCTCTAATCTATAATAATACCATAGTGTAATAATACTTACAGTATTTTACACATTTTTAAATCAAGCATTTTTATTGGTCGCCGCTATGCCAACTGCTATCAAAAGAACAAAAAACAACTTGACAGAACAATATATATATATATATATTTCAAAGATTTTCATTAGTTGGTTTTAACAATAATCATTTTTGACTGGTCGTTTTTAAACAATTAAACAAATAAAAATATTATCATAAATATTACCATAAATATTATCATAAATATTATCATACTTTTTCAAGAAGGTTTAGCTCAAATGGTAGAGCACTGGCTTAGCATGCGAAAGGTAAGGGGATCGATACCCTTGGCGGGTATACAGCAATAATAATATTAAGAAATATTAAAAACAATGTTAATGCTCCATTCAGGTAATGTAAAACTACTTTGGACACATAAAACTAAGGTTATGCGCAACTTGCTCGATAAAATATTACGCCAACAACTACGACTTTAAATGTTTAATAATGTAAGGAAAACCTTGTGTTTACCCTCAAGACTCACTTTTTACTTCTAAAACTTTTTATAAAAAAATATGGTAAAACAACTTGAATATAACTTTTAAAGCTGTCGTATCTTTTGAAAAAGAATCACATAGAGAAGATAGATCAACATCGATGAAAATATTGAATTTTCAGGAAACATAGATAACCTCTTTTATGAAAACAATCATCAAACTTTCCACACTTTTTATACTGGAATTCAATACAAATATTATTATGACAGGAAATCAAAATTGCAATACATACCAAATTGTCAATGGCTAACGTTACTTGTTCTCTTTCATTTCTAAAATCAAAAATGAAAGATACGCATTTTGGCATGCAAATTTTTTTTCCAATATAAAAATTTAAGCTTGGAATTTACTGAGGTTGAGAGCCATTGATTTATCACTAAGGATCTGGTCAAGAATACAACCTAGATATCTAACTGTGAAGTGTTGTTTAATTTTATAGTTTTGAAATGAAACGTAACGATTTTATTCATTTAGAAATAAAATTGACTTTATCAACTTAGTCTCAACGATAATAATTACCAATCACCATATTAATCAACAATGTCCTTTATGGTCACAGCTCGTACAGGACTTCAGAAAAAATCACTCTTGAGATAATGAAAATATCTGGCTATTGTTGAACGATTCTCAAAAAATAGCTTAAATACATAATTTAGACTAAAAAAGGACAAAAATTGGGCTTAAAAAGGAGCATTTTTTGAAAGGAAACCATACAATCACCATGGTCTTCTAACTTCATGTAAAATTTAAAAAAATCTATAGCAGTTTTTGAAAAAAATCTAATAACTTAATTCTTGCGTAATTCTTGCGTAAAAAAATTGCTATATAAAGGACTCAGCAACAAGTCAGCATTTTTAAACACGCAGTCAAATAGGTCAAAAGATTCATTCTACAGTCTTTTAATTCAAATAATATTTGAAAAAAAAAACTAATAAAATATTTTCAGCAAAAACAAAATGTTGTGTTTGCACCGAAAGTTTTGAGCATTTAGCATTTGGGACTGGGACCAAGAATTTGTATTCTTTGACAGGAAGCTAAATAACTCAAAGGATTTATAATCCTTTAACTTCAGGCTAAATTTTAAAATAAGTCAACAAAAATGCTGTGTACAACATAATAACAATGCTTGTAATAATAATGACAATGCTTGTAATAATGCTAACAATACTTTTAATAATAATAACAGTACTTGTGATAATAATAAAAATGCTTGTAATAATAATAATTGTAATAATGATAAGAATATTTTGAATAATAATAACAATACTTATAATAATAATAACAATGCTTGTAATAATAATAACAATGCTTGTAATAATAATAACAATGCTTGTAATAATAATAACAATACTTGTAATAATAATAACAATACTTGGGTATAATAGGGCCTGTACTAGATAATCAATATTTATTTTTAAAAAGTAAACATTAAAAAGAATTACTTAATTGCATGGTTTCTGAGAAAAGCTAGTAAGTAGGTTTTGCAAGGGTTCAAGAAATATGGTTAGCTGAGTAAGGTGATTGTCTTCATATAAAAGTTTTTTTAATCTCAAGGAAGTCCCCATATTCCAAAGGTGTCAGAAAATTTAACTCAAGATGGCCGAACAGGTCAATATACTGCTAATAATACTTATTAACACAATTTTTAAATATTTGGAGCATAAATTTTTGAAAAAAAAGAAGATAAATAATGATTTTGTTGTTTTAGGGCCATAAATTGGGTCCTAACCCCAAAAAATGATTTTCGGCAGGCAGTCAAAAGATTCCTCTGACTTCATGAGAAAAGTTAATAAAACCAAGTAAACAGATTTGTAGCAAAGTGAAAAAATATTTTGTTTTTGGACCCAATTGAAATCTAAAATGCAGAAAAATTACATAAAACTAATGAATTGATTCCAAGAAAAACTGTAACGGACGTAAAAACAGACAAGGGGGAATTTATAAGACTTCTGTCAGTGAATGGTGGAGGTCAAATAAACATTCATCATCACTTCTCATCATTCACACTATTAAGTTTCAAATTAACAAAAAAAAAAAAAACAATATATATATATATATATATGAAGAAGTTGAAGGGGTCACTATTATCACCTGCCTGATTCTTAGTCTTGTAAAAAGTGACTCTTACAGACTTATTCAACACATATTTAATGTACCTAAAAAGCAGCCTTTTAGGATAATTTACAAAAAAATCCAGTTCCCAAGATATATTGATAAATCAGACTAAAAATCTTTAACAACTTAGTAGTGAGCAAATATTGTAGTGGATTTATTGTTCTCACCCATGACTAAATTATTCTAAGTAAATTATTGTCAACATATCTCAACACCTAAGTTGCCGGATGTGCCAAAGATGCATTGTTTTCAAATTGTGTAAAAGCGAAAAATACCTAGCAAACGACTGCAGTACTGCACACCTTCAGTAAAACGTGTGTAAAGCTTACGTTTGCCTGAGCATAAATTACAAAAAAAAAACTGTAAAATTGTCACTATTCACAATTTGGATTTTCAACATGAGCGAAATTTAAATCAAAAGCCAATGTTGAGACGCAAAGTGATAAAATTGCCTTTAACATCAAGACCACCAACAAGACTGCTTGAAGTGAAATATCGAGAAAATCTGATCACTACAACAATATCATACAAGTACTCAGGATGCATATTAGATCAAACATTGAAAGTGAATAATTTTTTACCTGAACAGTTAAAAAAAGCAGATAATAGAATGAGACTTGGCCGTTTTTAACAACAAAAGCAAGTTGAAAGATCTATACAATGATGGTCATTCCCCTTACAATGATGATCATTCCCCTTCTGACGTGTAACAGTTTAGTTAATCTGAAACTGAATAATACTCAAAGTTCTTCACTGAGATCAATTGAAAATCAAGCATATTAAAATATTTACAAAGGGCGACAAGACTACAATAGTTTACATTCAATTGAAAAACTAATTAAAAAGTCTGTGTGTGTTACCCTAAGAAATTGTTTTGATCAAACAACCCGTTCCAACTTCATTAGCTATTTTAAAGTTAATTTGCATAGTGTAAATACCTCCAATTGCTAAAAAGGGATATTATTTCATGGGTGCAAAAATTTATCTATTTCTAACAACTTTTTAACAGGACTCACGTTGATAGCAAGTTTTTTATAAAGTTGGAGTGTTTTAATCCTGTGCAAATATCCATTTTAATAACAACAAGTGGATTATACTACCTTTCACCTTTAATAGATGTGTTATAAGATGGACTGATTTGCTTCTGCATAGGCATTTATGAAATTATGGTTCATATCTCTTTTTTTGGATTTTATTTCTTTTTGATAATATCAAACTGAAATGTGGATTAAGTTATTATTACAGTTAATGGCAAGGTTTCCAAAATTAATTCAGATTGTATTGGCTCCTCATGCAATGGACAAATACCCAGTGTAAAATAAGTTGTGTAGCACATTAACTGTAAAATAATAGATGAAGTATAAAAAAACAACAATGTTAAATTCTAAACAAAAACATAAGCAGCTTTAAAACATTAGACTTACTTGTTTTCCAAAATAGCGGAATTTATGGCTTCATTAACCAATGATTCATATTGTGGCATTTGACTGGCTTGCAGGATGAGTGAGGGATTGGTTGTGGCGTCTGTTGGCTTGAATCTATCAATGGCTAAACATGAAAACCTTTACTTAATTTATTTCCAAATAAAAACAGTAGAAATAAAATAACTTCTTCGGCAATCAGAAGATTATGGAGCCACATCCAAACTGTCGTTAGGCAAATTAATCAATTAATCAGATCAATTATTAAGTGGATCCTGTACACGTAAGTTTAAGTTGTACTTAGGTAGGTATATAACGCAAAAACTTTATAATGAAATATGATATGGATTTAAAATTTGAATTTTTCATTCAAATATACCTTGAAATTTAAAAAATCAAATTTTTAAAATTAAAGCACACCCTGGAAATTTCCAGTATCAGCCACCACAGTAGTAAACTTTTTCAACTGATCCAAAACTGAAGCCATTTTAATATTTCACTTTTCTAATGCTGACCTAAATTTAAAAATATTAAAAATATATAAAACTGTAAACTAAAAATTTTAATTCATTATGTGTATTTTTAACATTTTTCATTCAAAAAGAATAGAAAATTTTGAAAATTAAAAAAAAAAAAAAAAAAAAATTCATTCATATTATACTTGTGAACAAGTTTTGAAACCAGGAAATTTAAAACTAATAATATGTTGAAAATACGACAAATTTTGCACAGGTATCACACCGGGTTTAAAATAAATAAATGAGTCAAGTTATCAGAAATACTATTTCTAATGTAAAATAATACTGAAAAAACTTTTTTTTGAACTAAGTTTATTGATCTGGAACATAAAAAATGTAAAAAATGGCAGATATTAATTAGAATTATCAGAAAGACTAATATATAATTACAAATCAGAGTACTTCTTCAGAGTGTGAAATTAAAAAAAGTCATTTTGGACCATTATTAAAATAAAATTTTGAAAAGTGGCTAATGTGTTGGAATTATAAGAAATCTTGTTTCCTAACAAAGATTAAGAGAAATAATTCATTAATAGAAGGCAGAAAAAATTAATAAAACATTCAGCCTACTTAGGTACTATGCCCAAGAAAATTTTTAAGCTGATGATATCATCATAGCTTTTAAATCATCAGATTTAAAAACTTTCTGAGAACAAAACAATGGTAAAATAAAAACAAAACAATGGTAAAATGATAACAAAACAATGGTAAAATGATAACAAAACAATGGTAAAATGAAAACAAAACAATGGTAAAATGAAAACAAAACAATGGTAAAAACAATGGTAAAATGATAACAAAGCAATGGTAAAATGATAACAAAACAATGGTAAAATGCAAACAAAACAATGGTAAAATGATAACAAAACAATGGTAAAATGATAACAAAACAATGGTAAAATGAAAACAAAACAATGGTAAAATGAAAACAAAACAATGGTAAAAACAATGGTAAAATGATAACAAAGCAATGGTAAAATGATAACAAAACAATGGTAAAATGCAAACAAAACAATGGTAAAATGATAACAAAACAATGGTGAAATGATAACAAAACAATGGTAAAATGAAAACAAAACAATGGTAAAATGATAACAAAACAACGGTAAAATGAAAACAAAACAATGGTAAAATGATAACAAAACAATGGTAAAATGATAACAAAACAATGGTAAAATGATAGCAAAACAATGGTAAAATGAAAACAAAACAATGGTAAAATGATAACAAAACAATGGTAAAATGATAACAAAGCAATGGTAAAATGAAAACAAAACAATGGTAAAATGAAAATTTTTTCTAAATAAAATTTTAATTTTATTTTTTGACTAAATTTGACCACTTAGGAGCCTGGGCACTAAAAGCAATTTCTTTTTTTCAAAAAAAGTGAGAAATAATATTCAATAACATCTTTCTAATAAACTTTGATTGAAACATGATTTTTTGAGAACAAATTAAAAATTTAAATTTGGATCCAATTTAACCTATTTGAGGGGATGGAGACATAACAATAATTTCTGACAAAACATATTCTGGATAGCCATGCAACTCCATGCAAAGAATTACACACCATTAAGCATAAAATTTTGGTATTTCCAAAAATATAAAACTCACTTGTTTATCTTTATGATACTAAAATTAAAAAATTTTTCAGAAAAAAAAGCAAACAAACAATGAACGATTTCATATGACCTGAATGACATATACAGGTAAAATTTGTGAAAAATTGTATTATTATTAGCATTTAACATTGTTATTTGATGATAGCCTGATGATTGATTAACATTGAAATTTCCACAAATTAAAATAAATTTACCATTTTATATTTTTTCTATACAATTTTTAGAAGCACAAAGTTGCTCGCACATAAACAACTAAGATTTTCAGATGGGACTACACGGGTAAAAAAACTTTGCTTAGGACAAAAATTTGAAACTTCATCAAAATCTAGTGCTGTAAAAAGACAGTTGGTAAAAAACAACATTTGAAACATTTGACCCATTAGTTTCTGAAAAAATTGCACGATGCAAAATCAGACTAAAAAACAAAGATGCAAAAAAAAAAATGAATTCGTAGCCCATATTCTTGACATCTACGGAAAAAATACAACGAACATGATATGAGTAAGGGGTGTTAGAAGACAAAAATAAATGAAAGACAAATTCATTAACATAAACAAACCCTTTAAGAAAATAAAATATCTGCATCATTATTTTCTTTTAAGGTTAAAAGTAACAATAATTGCAAACATTGTGAAAAAAAATGAAACATAAAATTCTCTGACAAAATAGAAGAACAAAAATAACAACTACGTGTCCAGCCAGACACTTACCTTTAAATAAACGCAACGGCAACGGCTGTTTACTGATAATATATAAATTCCTCTGTCCGTCCTGCAATTGGTTAGGCGAGACTCAAATCGAACGCAATTGTTCGAGAATGCTCTACTCGTTACCACAAGTGGTATGAATTGCGAGATGTCAGTCTAATTCCAACAAGACTGACAATCAACTTCAACCTTAGGC
>JAUZNK010002285.1:0-11554 GCA_035046665.1 Euphysa ruthae
ATATATTTCTATAAAGTATGTAAAGAAGTAGATACGGAAGTAATAATGCAGATTTTAGTATTTTTTATTTAGTTTCTTTTTAAAAGACTGTCAGCCAAATTAAACTGCGAAAGTTTTGTTTTTGATGATAGGTTTACTGTTAAACTTTGTTTAATATTTATTTTTGCTAGTACTAAAAAGTGTGTGTCAAACATTGTTTGCCAACACCCGTTTTGTTTTTCTACACTTATAGCATTTGTTTTCCTTGACACTAAGGTACCTATACCTGGCTCACATTCTTATTGCAGAACAAATAAGGCTAAAAAAGCAATAGGTTATAACGGACCGCATATCTGGAACATAAAAGCACCAGTAGAATTCAGAAATCTCAAGTTTGTATTTTCTTTTAGAAAAAAACATAAAAACCATTAATATGGGTTAATAATCTTCGTGCTAAGATTTTTTATATTCCGTCAAGTTGGTGCTTTAATAATTAGGTTTTAACATTAAGTAAATACTTTATGTATTCTGATATTATTTTCAGCAAATACTTTATATTAAAACATTTATTTTATAAAAATTATATCACTATTCATTCCATCCTAGCCAATCGTTTTTGTTATAAACATATTTTAGGAGCAGTATTTAGGTTTGGCAATTTTTAGTCTGCCCTCCTAGTTGTTTTGAAAGCAAAACCAAACAACCCAAGCTTTTGATAGTCTCTTGTAGATTTTATATTGTGTAGTCTGTTGTATAGATACATGAAATTGTTAATGAATTATATGGTATTGGCTTAAAATTTCGTCATTGAATGTAAAATAATCGTAGTTTCTTCCATAACCACTCGAGCAGTCAATAAATTAAAAGATCGAAGATCTAAAATTAACCATTTAATATGCATGAAATGAGCATCGAAAACGACGTTCATTTCCTTTATAACTCAAATATTCAAAAAAACAAACTTTGGAAGGATAATATCCATTTGTCGGACAGAGAATTTTTTCTTTTGCAAGAAATTTAATGGATACCTCATATTTATAAAGTATCTTCTTTTAATTCCATTCCAATCACTGAAACAAATATTCTGATCGTTCTAAATATTTGTCAAATCTTATCATAAGATAAATTTTATCAGAAATAAATTTTCCTTGCTTTCTGATTTGTTAAAAGATTTAAAGGGAATTTTAATAATTGCAAAAACTAAGCATGATGATAGTTTCCCTTCCACTCAACTTCTTCTAAAAAGTTATAAAAAAACTTTATCTCTTCGATAAGTCTAGAAATGGTGTCTAAGTCTATTATATAAGTATAAGTCTAGTGGTGGCTTATTAGCTGATGTTTTGGTATGATATTTCTACAATGCTACTTGTAAACTTCAATCTTCCTTTGAATTTCCAGACTATTCTTTTCGAAATCATTTTAAAAAACCATTAATGATTAGTTATTACTGTTTATAATCTCAAAAATATGATTGTTATATAGATATTGGTGATATGAACTTAGAAACAGATAAATCTCCCATGAAAGAGTTTATGGAAGATCGGTGTTGAGCGAACATTATAAAAAAACAACCTGTTTGAAGTCACGCTCTGGTAAGTGCTTAGATCTATTTTTGACCAATAAAAAAGCATGTTTCCAGTTCACTAATACTTCTGAAATTGGTACAAGTGGTTGTCATATCTTAATATAATCAATGTTTAAGTCTTCATTTTATAAGATTTCTCCTAAAAAGATAACAATCTACAGAATCTTTGCTCTTCATCTTGATGAATCGTTAATTGTAGACAAAAGTTGTAGTGTGCACACAAGACATTTGCAGTTGTTGATGACTGAAATTTATAAATCAATCAACCATTTGAGGCCTATACTAATTCAAGATTTTTTCTCTATGAAATGTATACCGTGTAACCTTAAAAGTGCCTTTGTGTTAATACTTCCTCCCGCTCTTTTCACGACCTATGAAACAAACTCGTTTAAGTTTAAAGGCAGTCTTATTTGGAACAGACTCCCAAGTTTTATAAAAACTTCTTCCTCTTTGCAAATTTTAATACGTCTTTGCAAATCTTTAAACACCGAATTAAAGATGGGAGAGGAGAAAATTATTCGTGTAAATGTTGTTTGTAATGGTTTTTTTTTTTTTTTTTTTTTTTGTAGTATAATAGTATTTACGAATATTTTATAATTTTTGTATTTAACTTCGTCTTATCCAACGTTATATAAATTTATTGGATTAAACTATTGAATTGAATTATCAAGACCATTTGTTGTTTCAGATAAAAATATCATAAATCGTGTGAATTCATTAAATAACCAGCAAAGAGAAGTTTTTCAATTTATTTACAGCTTTGCAAATTAGACTTTAAAAATCTAAACGTAAAAAACTTAAATTACGATTTGAACATAATCATATCAGACATAATCAGAGACTAATTGACATAATGCGCACACCCAGTGAAATATTTGGTGTACTTTTAATTATATTTGTGGGTGATTGATTACAGCTACTACCTATAAAAGATTACGGTGTATTTCAAGAGAATGATAAAAATCAAATTTATAGCATTGATATGCTTTGGAGATATTTGAAAATTTGTGAGCCTATTAAATAATTGCAATGCACTGCGGGAAATGTTATTGGCGATGATTTAAATATATAAAATTCGCGGCATGTCGAACAATTTCCGGCATAATTCACTTACATCGAGAAAACAGTAAAATAACAGAACATAATAATTTTATGTTGGATAAATTATATTCAGGGAAATATATTGTGGAAGCTAAAGATAAATTACCATCAAGTGTTACTTCCATTAAGTCTTTGATTGGAAATAAAACACAAATGCAGCTGTCAGGTTTAGCAACAAAATTATAAATAAAAGCTTGAGCAATGTGCATGATAAATCAAAATTTGGATTTAGGTGATCAGTTAATAAATAGTCAAATCGTCCATATGAATTTGCATCAACGTGTACCATCAGTAGTTTATATGTATTTAAATGATAATAAGGTTGGTTTAAGTTTGCGATGTAGTAATTTATATGCTCAGCAAAATAATTGCCTTCTTATTAAAAAATTTCAGACTAAAATTTTTATTCCGTGGTATTAACAACACTTTTTGGTGAGTACAATTTCCATTGATGATTAGCTATACTGCCGCAATTTTTAAAAGTTAGGATCAGCAGTTTCCATAAGTTCTTATTGATTTTGAACATTTAAAACAAACAGGCTTTAAAGTAGGATAAATATATGTTCCATTAAGTAGATTGAAATCAATAGCTGGATTATTTACACCAGGACAAGTTTATAAAAATGCAATTCATTCTGATGAAATTGCTCTACTAGAATATGAACGACTTGAGTATTGAGTCTCCTATTGTACCAGTTAAACGCTTTGACCTACTAAAGTCTAAGTTAATTATAGACCAAAAAAGATAAATGATGTTACGAATGACCAAAGTTTAAATTCTTGTAATTTAATGATATTTACTGGAATATTATTATCAAATATTTACTGGAATATTGTTGTCAAATATTTACTGGAATAAGATTATTATCAAATAGTTTAACAAAAGATGACATAAAAATTCCCAGTTTTAACATTCAATTTGAAAATTATGATAATGAAAATTTTCAAAGTTTAGCAGTTTGCTTCCGTGAGGGATTACAATTTTTTCGTATTAAAATATTTCCTGGTTTATTAATATTTTCTATTAAAAAACTCATTTTTCATCTAAAATTTTCAACTTTGTATTATTTTACATAAAGGTTGCTATGAAAGATAATGATTTTTCTTACATGGTATACCATATTTTAAGTCGGCATGATATTGGTATAGTTATTGGAGATTTCAACTATGATGGTTTTTATATGGACTGCTAACATACTTCAAGTTCTATCGGATTATGATATCAAGTTCTATCGGATTAAGTTATTTGTAAAACAATACAAATTCATGGCAAAATGCTTGACCAAATCTATAAAACGAAGATTCTTTCTTTTGATAACGAGGCATTTGTAAAAAAATATTTTAGTGATCATGATGCAAAATTTTGTCAATTACAAAATTCATTCTTAATAAATATATACTAAATATATTAATAAATACTATATCAATAAATATGTACTCAATTGTTCAATTACCAAATTACCAACAATGATTTATGTATTGACAATTATTCATGTATGTCTAATAATAACAGTGAACATAGATACTTTTGAAAGATATTTTTGCAGCATACTTTTAAAGTAATCTTATTAATATGATTAATGAGGTTTTTGCAATAAATGGTGTTTCAACATCCAGTATTTGTTTCAAAACAAAGCAAGTTGACCTTAAACTTCTGTTACTTTACAGGAAAATGACCAACCAGCCTCTTCATTTTATGAAATACTACAATAATTTACCCGGGCATATAATGTGCATATCGTAGTTGGTGATTTTAACATTAATCAACAACTTTACAATGTAATATATTTGTACCAGCAACTAGTTAGAAGTAACACAGGCTAATGAATCTACTTTAGATCATATTGACGTTAAGAAGTCTTTTTAAATAAATTATCGTGTCAGTACGGCTGTTAAAAGCGTTTCTTTCTTTTTAAGATAATGAGCGTGTTAAAGTTCCTATTAAGCGTCAATAAATTTAATACAGTCTTTTAAAAGATATTTTTCCTGATAATGCTTTGGCATGTGCTTTTTTTATCAGTCACAAAATTATAACGATAGTGTGATTAACCAAAGCTACTGTTCATTAGCAAATTTATCACATTTTTTTTTTTAGAAGTTGTAGATTGATAATAACTACACTATACATGTTAACTTGATTACTATTTTCAAAAGCTTAGGTTAAAAACTGAATTTTTTGATTCGCTTTGATTTTTTTGGTTTGATTTTTGGTTTTTTGATTTTTTTGATTTGCTTCGGAATAAGGTAACTCCAGTTCCAGGAGAACCCGTTAAAACTTTTAAAGTTTGAAATGGCTTACCGTACCAAATTATCAGAATTGATCAATTTAAAAATTATTCTGCTAAATAGTTTTTGGAAATGTCTAACGTGCAAAAACTTTCAAAAATATAATTTTCAATCTTTGTACATAACTTTGACTCAATAGAAATATAATGTATTGAAAAAAAATTTTTTGAATCAGATTTACTTAATAATTTTCTCCAATTTAGACTTGCTGTATAAAGATAAATTTTAGTAGGAGAAAAAATCAGAAAAAAGATTCTCACTACGGCTTGAACTTAATGTGAAATTAAAAATAATAATAATGATATTTTTAAAATCGTTCAAAAAGGTCGTGTTTACCTCTAAAATTACATTATTTGAGGGAACTTGGGCCCAATAACAAATTACGAAAAAACGGATATACGCATAGAGAGGGAGGAATTCATAGGATCACGGTAAAATTCGTCAGAGAGTTACTTTTCCGTAAGAAATTTTATAAGTTGTTCTGTGAACAAAAGGAGCAAACAATTGTTTCAAAACAAATGTGAAAAAGAAAAACAAAAGATGTGAAAAAAGAAAATTGATTTGTTTTTTATATTCACCGTAACTTACACCGATTAAAGGAAATTAAATAAATGTTAGATTTTAATCCTTTAACTTAGAATGAATGTTTTTGAAAAGGAATTCGATTAAATACTTTATTATTGTATTGTTATTATAATAATATTAATATAAACAGGTGTATTTCTGTAAATAAAATAATAGTATTAATATAAACAGGTGTATTTCTGTAAATAAAAACATCGACAGTAACAACATATTTATTTAGATACAGAATATAAAGAAAGCCAAAAACAAAAAATATATATTAATAATGGCAACCAGTACTTTAAAAACACGAAATATCTTATTTATATGTTTTTCTATCCCAGTTCTACTTCTTCATGCTATCTGTCTCTTACTATTAATAGCAGTGCGACGAAAAATTGATAAAGTACAGCTCATATTTTTTATAAATTTGTGCGTTATTGAAATCAATTCCCTCATAATATTTGACATTTTACTGTTTGGAATTACTTACAAGTATATCTTGTGTTTTGCAACATCATTATGGATTTTGCATTCCTTCATTATGGCGCTAATGACTTTGAGTCGTTTTTATGTAATTTATTTAAATACAAAGTATCAATTGGTCTGGACGGTAAAAAGAATTAAGACAATAATATTTATTATGTGGATCAGTGGATTTTTACTGCATTTGCTATTGTATTTTACCTTCAATTTGGTGCTGACTGGTTTAATTGCTGGTTATTTACTCTTATGTTTAGGTTTTTCAATTTTTTTACTAGTGATTTTAACATATAGCTATGTTTGTTTCAAGCTATTTAAGATGAGAAGAACACATATAAATGAAAATACTGATAGAATTCAACAAGCAAAATCGAAAAGGCAATTTCGTAAAAAGATTTTATTACCAAGCTTGTTCGTTCTTACTTATTTACTGTTTATGGTTATTCCATATACTTTACACTGGCTTGGTGCATATCCCAATGATACAGTTGCAGAAACAATGGGTATAAGGTTCATTATTGGATATCTTTCAGACGCACTGATTTATGTATTTTGCTTGCCCCCAGTGAAGCAAAAATTGCAAAGATTGCTTGGCAGATAAAAATAAAGTACACGAGTACAAGTACAAGTTAAAAAAAAAAAAAAAAAAGAAATAAGCAGAAGATTGTATAAAAACACCTGATAGAAATTTAATGATAATAGTGCATTGAAATAAATGACAGTTTTTTTAAAAGAATATCGCACTTTTTTATTATCGGGCTATTGAGCTTCTATAAATGAGTTTCTGTGGATCGTTCGGCTATCCGAATCAATTTATTTCCTTATTTTTAATTTTTTCAGCAAAAGTCTACCGAAGCGAGGCTAGTCCTTATTTCATAAAAGAATTTCCTAAAGAAGGGCAGCTATTAGTATTCATTTTCATATAAATATTTAGGCTAGTTACCCTCGTGTATTTGTCACATATGGGCAAAAAGATCGTCTGATCATTTTTGAAATTTTTTTCAAAGTTAATTTTAAGAGTTAAATTTTATAATTTCTAATATTTATTATTCATTCTCACAATTTTTCATAGATTGAAGGTAAAAAGTATCTATTTTCAGTATAAACTACTCAAAATAAATTACACCTGCCCTAACAGACTTAGTGGAGATGTATATACAGTACAAACTGCTATAAATAATTCTTAAAGTTTGATTAAAGATTAATCAAAATTTAAAGAAGGTCTAAAAAATTTCCTCATCAATTTCTGATCTATCGTTAATAACAAAACTTACACTTTCGTTAAAGCATGCAAGTGTGGCTTTAATGTCTTCGACTTGGTCACACTCGAGATTTAAAATGTTCCATGAACAGTTTAGCTTCCATTTCTGTTTCGAAAATTAAGTCTGTAACATATTGGAGTAAAAGTTAGTTAAACTTTGTTTTAAAAAATCGGGTAACATACAAATATAAGGAATGTAAGCGAAAGTCATATTGAATTATTAAAAGATTTTACTGATAGAATTGTAGTAGTTACCACTGAGTTTTTCATATTTCCTTTATCAAAAAATGAATTTAATCCTGATAAAAGAAATAGACAATTTTTTTTGGTCAAATTTATCTTTAGTTATTGATTTTTATGTACAAAAATATGATTGATATATAGCTATTGGCGACATGAACTTAGAGCCAGATAAATCTCCCATGAAAGAGTTTATGGAAGATCAGTTTTCAGTCAACATTGTGTTTCAAATCACGCTCTAGTAAATGTTTAGATCTATTTTTGACCAATAAAAAAGCATATTTCCAGTCCACTAATACTTTTTAAACTTTGTCTAAGTGATTGTCATGCCATAGTCTATTCAATGTTTATAGACATATCATTTTAAAGGATTTCTCCTAAAAAGATATTTTATAAAAATCAGAAAAACTTTAAAAACGAAATATTTATAAACAAAGTTTGTTGCAGCCTCAAGTCTTGTTCGAGTTCTTATGAATAAAATTCTTTTCAAACTAGCTTATTACATACTTTAAATAACCATACTTCTGTTAAAGGAAAGGTTGTTCGTGGTAATGATAAGCCATTTTTATCTAAAACTATCCTCAAAGAAATCTGGAAACGCTCACGTCTAAAAAACATTTATAATAATTCTGGACTGGAAACTGATTTCTTTGGACTCATTAAACGAGTAAAGAAAAAGTTTTTTTCTTCTATTCACATTAGCACAGATGAAAAAAAAAATTCTGAAAAGTATGTAAACCATATCTTTCAAAAAAATGAAATTTACCAGATGAAAAATATTTTTTTATTAATAACGGCGTATTAATTACTGATGAGCAATCTTTAGCTGAAATATTTATCATGGTAGCATTGAAAGCGAATTAAATATATCATACTGGCGTACTAATTTATTATGTATAAATGTTGATAATAATTCATATCCGAATTAAATTACCCACCCTAGCCTTTTAAAAGTAAGAGAAAACTACCCTTGCAAATATTCATTTGATTTTAAACATGTTGAACCAGATATAGATTCTAATATATTTAGGAAATTAAAAAAAAAAATGTGGTGATATACCATTAATATTTCTAAAACTTCTCAACATAACTAGTTGTAGTTATCTAGCGGATTGTATGAATACCTCTATTAACAACAAATTTCCTGATAAGTTGAAATGGGCTGATATTATACCTGTATTTCAAAAAGGAGATTTCTGTAATAAAGAATACTATCGTCTGATTAGCATTTTACCTACAATTTCGAAAGTCTTTGAAAGAGTTTTTTCGAACAAATAAAAAGATTTTTTTAAGGGTTGGTTTCCAAGATTTCTATGGGGTTCCCGTAAAATTTTGTTACAAAAATTGATGTGATAAATCTTTTGCAAAAGTGCCAACGATACTTGGATAGCAAGTGGCTAATTGGTAAAATTCTAATCGGCTTATCTAAAGTATATAATTGTATCCAACATGACCTTTGGCTAGCCAAGCTTAAGGCCTATGAGTTCTCAAAACGAAGTTTACTTTTCATGAAGAGTTATCTGAAAGGACGACGTAAACAGAGAATAAAAATAAGCTCTACATATAGTAAGTGGGTAGAGGTACATTATAGTTCCTCAAGGGTCAATCTTGAGTCCTGTTTTATTTTCTTTTGTTTGAAATTACTGGAAGTTAGAATTATCATGTAGAAGCCATGAGACTAATGCTGAATTTATTTACATATACATATGCATGTATCCAAAGTAGTTGTGACAACAATGAAACCAACAAAGTTGTTTTTAAACGTTCAAAAATGTTAAAAGTTTCGACTCATAAATGTTGGCTGTTAATGTAAATGCTAATGCAATTTATGTAGCTCAACTGCTTTATTCCAAAGGCTTATTATGCTAATTGACAAAACAGAACACCTAAGAACCTGCTTTGAATATTAAATGACTCCAGAGCCTACATCGCTATTCAAGGGTGGGCTAATAAAACGCAACTAAGTAGAACACTTATTAAGTAATCAACCTGTTTGATTTACAACAGTTATGATACAGTCTATGTTCATGATGGAGGATCTATTGAGGATGAAAGAGCATTTTGCAATTTACCTGCCATATTCTCAGATATTAAAGATCAATTTTTTATATATATATAGCAAGTGCTGTTTTTTAATGGCTAAAATTCATCTGACCATAATCATCAAAGGAGAAGTAAAAGCTTTGCTGACATTATTTCAATTTTCTAGGGAGTGAGGTTACACTAAATTACATTGGGAAAATATGCCACTAATCTTTTTGATTTTTATTCATTCTATTGACAATGAATTTAAAATGATTCGTATAATGAACTTTTTGTATATAGCCAACATAAACTATACTCTCATTTCAAAAATATTTTTCCTAATACTTGGTAATAAGGGCCGAAGGCAAACCTAGCAGATGGGGCCCAAAATCTGCTAGTTACAATTAAAATGCTATAAAACTTTTCATGACATTAAAAAAAAAAACAATGGGAAAAAGATTTAGTGTTGTGATAAATTAAAAGCAAATAAAGATGACAAACAAGGACAATGTTGAGCTGGCTACTATCTCAATTGTGTAGCATATTAGAATAGATATTAACAATCTCACTAAATATAAAAAATTTTAAGATAAATTGAAGACTTAAAAATGATTAAAAACTTGGAGATTGAAAAAAATTAAAAATTCTCCCCAGAAAGAAAACTTGAACTTAAAGAACTGCAGAAGTTAAGGAGATTTGGGTAAAAAAAATTAAATGACTAGAAAAACGAATATATTTCATTTGGGAAAAAAATAATTTGCCTGATAAGTCAAATATAAGAGGGTACGAACAATAGGGTGACTGAACTAAGACGGACCTAGTTGTTTCTCATCCTTTTTACAGGAATTTCTATTTTATTGAAGTTTCAGACATTTGGTCTAGATAAATGAAGTAAGATCAGAAAAAACAAATACTTAAATGTTTTGTTATAAACATTTTTGCGTGCAAGAGAAGTTAAATTCCTTAAAGGGATGCAATAAAAATTTGAATATATTTTGACGTCAAAGCAAGACTTTCGCATAAAAATATTTTAGAATAAAATGATTATAAAAAAATTATTGCTTCTATTTGTTAAAAATAAGCTTGCAAAACGTTGTCTCCTCAATTTTATATAAATCGTTATTTGATACCTGCAATCATGGCATACGTAGGATCCGAAAAAAGAAGACAAATATTCGTTGACTTGAACTACAAATTTGGGGCTTACGGCAGAAGCAATGTAACATCTGATAAACGATTTGGGGGGGGGGGGGAGTTTTTTGAAAAGCCAGTATGTAAAGTGCAACTACATACTATCAATAATCAGGTGTTACATCGAATTAACGAGCACAGTCACCTAAATGACGGGAGGAATTTACAAACCGCACAAGTTATAGATAAAATTCGTGAAGAGGCATCAAACTCTTATCTGTAACTCTTGGCTTATGTGACGAAGCTAGAGGTGCCCTTTATGTGCCTAACATGAAACGAATTATTAAAAGACGAAGTGCTCGAGATTGTGCTGTTCAAGTCAATCCGCGATCATTAGAAACTTTAATTATATCGGTTGAGTATCAGAAGATTTTATTATTCACTAATATAGGAGCCGTACAATTACTTCTTCACGATTCGGACCAGCCGTAGATATTGCACATTGATCTTTGGGACAGACACAAACGTGACACTGCTGAGAGTATCGCAGAAATGGCAATGTGATGAAACTTTTAAAGTTGCCCCTGTGTCAGCAGTACAGTTTTATACCATACACGTTGGTTACTTAAATGATTACGCTACAGTTATTTTCACACTGTTGCCAAATAACATAGAAGTTACGAACGAAGTTTTTTTTAGAGCAGTCAAAGCTTTAGATCCAGCGTGCTTGGTTGCACGAGGACCTATACTAAAAATAAGAAAATATGTCGACTGGGATGCTCGACTAAAAATAATTATGAATAACTTTGTCAACAGGACTGTCATGAATTTCCTCAGTATTGCTTATGATTTAAAATTTGCTTACTAGAGAACTGTTTATTTGGCTATGTATATATATA
>JAUZNK010002286.1:0-11553 GCA_035046665.1 Euphysa ruthae
ATATATTTATATGATTTCTTATTCATTTTGTTTATTTTAAAATTCAATATTTTTTTATTTGATTATTTGATGTGGCTAAATTAAAATCTTGATATTTGTTGCCAATTGCACCTCTTACGTCAACCGGTATAAAAACCTTTCAAAAATTTTTGAACCTCACACTGTTAAGCGCGTTGATAATGCGATATCCTGAAAAAATTCTAAAATCTGTAAATTACTCAATGTGTAATTTAAATTTTATTTAGAAAAATATGCACCCCTTAGCTGACATGTTTTTTCAATAAAGTCTTCGTGGCTGGCAAACAATTCTAATTTAGAGTCAATCGCTAACCATTGCACTGATTTAGCATCATCACCAGCTGTAAGGGGTATTTTACCTACACATGTGCCATCTTCATCGTGGAAGTTCATCGCAACGGTTTCCATCCATGCATTATCAGTGTTTCTAGGATCGTCCACGTAACCAGAATATATCTATAAATTGAAAACCGAGAAATTATTGAGGAAAAAAAATATCTTTTTTAGACCATTTTATTGACAACCCTAATTAATCAGGCCAAAAAACTCCGCTTAAGTCATACCCTGGACAATAAAACTCGGACATGTCATACCGTTTTTCTCAGTCCCTTTAGTAAAAAAAACCTGTAACTCGGACTGTATAAAAACTGTATGTCAGATAAATCGAATTGGAAACCGAATTCTTGCAAAATTACAAAATTACACTATTTCCTGAGTATTCAACATGGCGTCAAGCTGTGGAGAGAAACGTAAAATACAATCGCGTACGATTGTTGAAAAATACGAAATTTTAAAAGAAATCGAGAAAGGCGAAAACTGTGCTGCATTTTCTTGTAAACACAGCATTCCTAAACAAATGCTTTTGTGATTGATGAAAGAAAAATCAAAGTTCTATTCAGTAAAGAAAAACACAACGAAAAAAAAAAAACAAAGGACGAGGGGTGAAAAATCAGATAACATTGACAAGGCATGTTGCCAGTGACTCATTAATGCCCGATAAAATAATCTGCCAGTGAATGGTACTAAACTTAAAAAAAAGGACTTATACCTTGGAAAAGAGCTTGGTTTAGATGGATTTCAGGCTTCAGATGGATGGCTTGATCGATGGGAAATACAATATTTCATTCAAAGCTATTTCAGATATTTAATCACTTATGCTTGCATAATTCATTACTCAATTATTCTATACAGTACATATTTCTGTTTACATTAACAATTGTTACAACAAGGGTGGTAAAACCTCTCCCAATTTTCAATGTATTTTCCCCTGTCCAGTGAGAATCAACGTAAATAATATTTGAAGTCCTTCTCCACCACCAAGTTTGACCCTTTACCTTGTAACTTTGATATGGCAACTGGAGGTGTCGTTGGCACAAAAAAAGAATGAAATTTTCTTGACAAATTGATCAGATTTTCCTTTCGATAGATTTCCAACTACTTTACCAGAACTTTCTGCAGCTACAGCAAATTTGTTGTATTCGTTTTCCCATTTACGTCATGCTTTGAAGGGCTTCAATAAAAATGATAGTCTTTGACATTTGATTCCAATTTATGCACTCTGAGCAAGATTACTGGTAACTTGTCTTCCAACGACACTTTCAAATTTGCAGCAACTTTCAAGACACATTTAAACCATTATTAGCTACTTCTTGCAATCTATCTGTTTTTTAATTACTGTTGGTTAATTTAGCTCTCCCAGACGCTTGAAATTTTCAAAAATTCGATTTTTTACTTTTGTTTTGAAACTTGTATTGCATTATCTGGTTAGGTCTTGTTTCCACTGAAAAACTATCGAAAGCAAGCCACGTCCATTTCTGTACTTAAAGAAATTAAAATTCTTCTGCTTTCTTGGGATGATGTCACTTCAACTACAATTGTTAACTGTTTCAATAAAGGAGGGTTCTCAGAAACAGCTATTTCTGAGGATAATGAACCCTTCACTAACCTAAATGAAGCCCTGGATCAACTTGATGAGAATGCTGTGCTCAAAACCTACAACTCCATAGATCTTTTATCAGACGATTGACAACGACGTTGCCGTAACAGCCCAAGCATCAACCGATTCAGAAATAATTGAAGAGGCGAAAAGGTCGAAGTTAAAGGTCGAAGATGATGAAGAAAAGGCACTGCTGAGGATGAAATCCCTGCGAAACCTTCGAATGAAGTGTGGCAAGCTATTGGAACGCTTCTTACATATTCACTGTTTATAAAAAGTGGGGAAGTAGGAGCAACGTGTACAAAGGTTTCCTCTGTTGTTGAATCAGACCTCACTAGCTTCTTAAAACAAATGACAATAATACTTCTTTAAGAAACAGTAGCTAATTAAAAGTTGTATACACTTGTAGCTTTTTCTATTTGAAGATTGTTAGATAATATAGATAGTGATTAATTAGTGCCCCGTTCTTTCTTTTACCTACAGAAAACCTACAGAAAGAAGATTCTTTTTAGTTTTCACCAAAAATCTTCAATAAAATCCTGATAATTCGTACTTTTCAAGAAAGTTTGAGTCATCGAGACTTCGGATATATTGGAAACTCGTTAAGTCAGACAAATTTCCTGTCCCCACTTAGTGTTTGAGTTAACAAGATTCTGCATTTTTATGATTCATTATCGAGCCAGAGATCAAAAAAACAAAAATAAACTTTTAGCAAGTGGCCATATGATGAAAATTTTTTACCAATTTAAATAAAATATTAACATAGAAAAAAATTTGTTTAAAAAATAGTTACAAACTGATAGGCCAGACTGGCGAACTTGGGTAAATGTTGTAATAATAATTTGACGTTAAATAATTTTTGTTTTTAATCAAACAATCTTAATTTGTATAACTCTTATATTCAACCGGTATGAATAAAAAAATATTCAATGAGCCAACCTCAAATATAGCACGTATAGTACTTATCTCAATAGAAAAAATTATGATATTCTTTCGATGTTGCCTTGTGAAATATTCAATTGAAATTAGCGAATACTTCAAAAACTAACCAGTTTTGCTAGAAAACAAATAATACCAGCTTTTTTTCCAAACCCTCTGTGAATATTAAACAATTTCTTACTTTATCGCCTTTTTGAAATAAGTCATCGATCAGTTTTTTCGTTTCTTCCCTAGTTTCTACTTTTAAAATATTGAGAGCTTCTTCACTAAACTCTCTCTTCAATGTCAAAGATACGTTTTCACCAGCGTCAACCATGCCCTGCAAGCAGAAATCTTAATTTTAAATCTATATGAACTTTTAATCTATTAACGCAATTGAAAGCAAATAATTTAACTCTTAAAATATTTTATCTTTAGTGAGAATTTCTGAAGTCGACACTCAAAACACTGCTATCATTCTGATATCCGATTCTGTAAACAACATTAGAAAGATAATTAAAAAGTAAAACATTGCCTAAAATTTATAGATAAATGGAAAAAACAAACTTTTATTATGAAATCAAAATGCTTAAAAACCAGCTTTTAAACGTTAACAAAATGTGAATGGTTTGAGCAAAAGCTACATTTGATTGCTCAACATTATTTTACCCACAATTCTATGCGCTTTTTTCTCTAACTCGCGTTTTCGAGCGTTATTTGATCCCGCAAAAATTAGTTATCATTGTATGAAAATTAGTTGAAATTTAGTTAAATTTCATATTTAAAACAATATTAAAAATGCTATATACTTAAAAAAACAGAATGGTCTTTCCGTAAATAATATTGCTTAATTTTAGCATTCAGAATATGCACCACTGTTTAATATCAGTATCTAGTTACAAAACAAGATATTTAAAATACTTTTGCTTATTTCTAGTTTACTTATCTGCTAATTTTAAAAATATCTTTAAAAAGGATTGGTTTTTGAATCTTTGTAATGCATTTGTTTACATTTTATTTTTTGAAATTCGACCAGTTCAGAGGGCTATGCCCTGAACCCGATTAAATCTTTAAGATAACGTGAAAAATGTTCACAAAATCTAATTTTAAAATTTTTATTCTAGAACTTATTGCAAATTTTAGGAAAAAATTGTCTCAGAGAAAAAGGAAAAAATTGTCTCAGAGAAAAAGGAAAAAATTGTCCCAGAGAAAAAGCGTTACGAAAATGAAAAGAAAAGAAAAACTGATTGATTTGAGTAATTTCACATGCTGGCGTTACCAATATCCAACAATAGACCAGTCATAAACATAATAAAAGCATATCAAAGAATACGACTAAAATTAAATAAAGTTACATAATCATTTTATTATTGACAAATCCTCTGATCAAGATGCTTTAGCTTGCAGCTTTAACTTTATTCAAATGTTTTCAAAATTTGTTGTACACCAAAAAAATAAACTTGTTGACTGAAAGACCAATTCACTATCATCACTATTAACCTGGATACCTGAAGCAAATAATTTGCTAACTGGTTGAGACAATATCACTATTACCCTGGTTACCATAAGCAAACCATTCTTAAGGCTAATCTATTAAATAGTTTTATAGCCGGGGTCGAGTATATAGAGTGGTGGGGTCATATGTTCCACTGAAAGGTTAAAAACCATGATAAAAGCATGTTACTGGCTCAAGGTATGAGCATAAATAATACAAATCTCAACAATTTTAAAAACTGACATTTTCTTCAAGGAAAAGACTTTCATGTAGTTTATTGCCATTATATTTATGTTTATGTGAAATAATGAATAATTTTTTGGGTAATTTTTTTTTTTATGATAAGTAATATTTATATGGAGTTATAATTCAACTATTAAAATTTGAAACAATTTTCCTACTATGAAATTAGGGAAAGAAATGCGAATGTAAACCCTTACCCCTGGGATAGCCCATTCATGTGTATCGCCACGTTGTATACAGATAAATTCCAAAATCGGTTTCTTGGTTTCATCATGAAGTATGATCTCCCTATTATTGCCGCGTTTCCATCTAAATAAAAAAAATAAAGAGAATATTATACCGGACCCGATAAGTTAATAATAACCAACATGCAAGAATTTTATTAAAATAATTTTTATTTTTTTTTAAATACACAGCCAAATACACAGCCAAATACAAAATATTTTTACCAAAATGTATCCTTTAAAAAAAAAGTCCTTTTACAGAACTATTATGATTTTATATTAATATAAAAAATCCTCACTTTGTATTTTCGTGGTAAATTTATTAACCATAAACATATATTTAAAAAGCCCTTGTTGTGCTCTTTGTGGGTTTAACTATTTATCATATTTATAACTTTACTAGAATTTACAACTTTTAGAAAAAATAGTGAGCAAATTCGTTCCAAGCATTGTTAGGTTATTATGAAACATAGTTACCTTGTAATAATTGGATCAGCTGCATGGTTAGGACCCCACTTTCCCAGTAATCCACGTCCCGTCATACCAGTTCGACCCATAGGATTCCTAATAAATGTAACCTTATATGAGTTACAGTTTAATTGTTGCAGCATAATTATATTTTATCATTTCACAGAAAATTAATTTTAACAAAATATCAAATAAAAGAGGCACAATTTCGAACGTCCAAAACAACCATGAATTTAAACAACTAAAAAGAAATGTAAATTATGCTATATCAAGGAAAAACAAAACAAAACAAAGTTAAACATTTTCAATGCACTGAACAATGCTTATTTGGATTTACAGATGGTAATTGTAATGGCTAGTGTAACAAGAACCTACCTTTCATACAAACAAAAAGTGATATCGATGCTTTAATTCATAACATTTTAGTCTTAATTTCTTGATGTGTGATTTTGACAATCTTCCTGAACTTTAACATGTTTGGCATGCTGTTTTTCTTTTGTTTTGGAATTTTTGCATAAAACCTATATCCCTTTTAATGCTCATGATTCCAACAATAAACAGCTGATGGGTTGGAAATAAGTGTTTGTTCACACTTAAGAAAAACAATGGTAAAAAACATACATTTAGGTGAAAAACAAGACTTTTTTTAGGGACTTTTTAATGCTACTTTTTTTTGAAAAACTGCTTATGATGACGCTAAATCCACCATTATGGATTTCTTGTGCCTGATCTTTAGAATAAATATATACATTTTCAAAATTTAGCTGATGCAATTGACAGACAACTGTTCATGCCAATCTAGTAGCTGCTTAAAGTAGCTCATGTGTCATTTTCAAAACCTAATTATAAAAATGAATTTGTTATAAATGGACGAACGGAGCCTTATTAAACAATAAACTAAAATTTCATGATTTTTTTGTCCAAATTTGAATATTATTTAATGTAAAAACTTTGAACAATATTTAATGTAAAAAATCGGAAAATTTAAATTTTTAAACCAAAATATTCAGACACAGTAATGAAAAAATCTTTTTTGAAAAATAATGTTTTCATTTTCTTTTTTATCCTGTACCCATATAAAAATTATAGAACAGTGACTAAAATACAGAAAAAGGATTTTGTAATAAAGGTCTGCTTTCAGTATAATTATTATCAACCTTCTCATTAGAAAATTTGTTGAATATTTATCCTTATTAATTCTGTTATGTTAAAGATCATATTAAGTTAGTTAAGGGAAGTAAAACCATGTTCAAAAAAGCTATTTCAAGACGTATCTTACTCAAACTACAATAACATAAACATAAACTAAACCAGTTGAGCTTTTCTGCAGAAAAATATTTAATAACTTTATTATTAGTTATTTTGGTTCATTTTCCTAAATTATGGAAAAAAATATAATATAAAACATTTCCAACTTCTTGTTTTCAAAAAGAAAATTTAAAACATATTTTGAACGTTAGATAACCTCTTTTTCCTTATGCAACATTGGCTATGATTAAGTTTATATTATTTCATGTGCTTGAAATACGAAATGTAAAAAAACCAAAGTCATCTTCAAAACTTTACATTAATTAATAATTAGTATTCAGGGATATCTTAGTATCGTAGGGTATCTAATACATAAAAAAATCAAGATTGTCTTTTTCTTTTTCTTAATTTATTTGACATCACGATCCAACACTTTAACAATGATTCAGAAGTTTGAAATTTACTAACTTTAAAAGTGAAAGTTATCAAAAGTCAATCAAAGTGAAAATAACACCTAAACTGTTTTTCCTGAAATAGTTCTAGAACATAGCTACCTCCCTGTTTGAAGTATAAAAAATACCAGCAGTAAAATAATATTAGATATAAAACCACTTACTTTGGAATTCCATCTTCGCTAAGCTTATATAGGCCTAAATGACTAACTCTGTTAACTTTTCCATCCAAACTGTTGAACTTAATTGCTTTAAATGCATCGTCTCTAGACATTAATGTTAAAAAGATTAAGCAATTTCAAATTTTATAGAAAGAATTTTTAATATTTTTGTGCAAAACTTAAAAGTTCCCTTTTTTATACCTAGGCAATAGCAAATTATGGCTCAAATTTGCCCCAGGGATTGCTTCCTTATATTTAATATTTCATATAACCATTTTCAAATTTGGAAAAAGATTAAGTTCTTTTAGGACGTTGAATAAAAAATTGTTTCAGAAATAAATATTCACTCACCAGGAAAATATTTTTAAACCAAAAACTTAATCACTGTATAGTATGAGGGTTTACTACATGAATATAAGTTTTGTCGTAAGAAGCCATGACAAAAACATATGAAAAGATTTTCATTGATGCTAGAGGATTGTTCTAAGTAGATAAATTTCTTCATAGAAATAAATACTGACTGGTTTCCCTTAAAGTTCAATCTTATACTCCAAACATTTTTAATATTCTTAACTTCAAGATTCCCAAATGGAAAAGATCATAGCAAAAAAAATTTTTGCAGATGAAAAATTTTTTTTTTGTGACAAAAAGGAATAAATAAGGTAGATTCTCGAAACAATAAAATTAAATAAAATAATTTAACCTGTTTAATCATTTTCAAAGAAGAAAGAAACTTTAAAACATATTCCTCTTTTGCAAACAGAAGAGTAACGAGGATAATCCCAAGAGAAAGCTCAACACAAGCAGAAATGGGCCTAGCAGACCTAACATCAATCAAGAGCTTTGCTTATTTTTTACAAGTTAAAGCATGGACAGTTTCTTAATACTTATGCTTTTGGAAAGAGCACATAAATTAGTGACTAAAAAATTAGTCCTAAAAAAAAAAAAAACAACAATTAAGTTTAGCACCCTATCTTCAAACTGATCAAATGAATTTTATTTTAACTTAAAATTTACTGAGTCTACTGACTTTTAAAAAATGCTGTTCTCAAAATTCCAAAACCAAAAATTGCTGCAGTGAGGAATTGCATAATCTACTTGACTTCAAATTTTTAGAGTTCATTAAGTCTAAAAGCAAATCTCTCATTTTATTTGAGTTGAAAATTTTTTTTATCCCTACCTAACTGAAAATACTTGAAAAGTGTATAATGGTAATATTGTCATTCTGGCATAAGGCTATAACTTACTTAGACTTAGAGAAGACCAGCTATGGATTTATCTCAAAAATACTGACCAGAATACATATATATATATATTTTTTGTATACTGAATTAAGTGTTGGAAATTCAAAATAATCTTTATTTTACATTGGGCAGCCACATGCTTTAAAGTCGATTTACTCACGAGTTAAAGCAAGGTGTGAAAAAAAAATTGAAAACATGATACACAGTTTTAAGGGAAAAAAAATTAAAAAAAAAGTTTTGAGGGAAATAAATTTAAAAAGTTCTCAAGATAAGTTTTTCTTTTTCCTTATTTTACAGTCATGATTTTTTCAGGTTTTTAGTTTTTAAACCTAAAATTTTATTCTAGGGATTTTCCCAGATCAAGACGCAATTCAGACAGGCTCCAATATATCACATATTATTTCAAAAAATTTTGGAAGCTGATAAATCAAAAATAATTTATGTAAATATTGATTTACTAAATCTGCATGGATTTAAATTAAAATCAATGGAAAAATATTTATCAAATTAGAAAAATTATAAGAAATCGTTTATGAAAAACTTCTTATTTAGCCATCATAAAAATAAAAAAGCCTGCTCATTAGTCATGTGCTTAACACAAAAAACAGCTTATTAATAGTAAAGTATATTAAAAAGAACATTGTAAATAAGTTTTGTTATATCATTTTAGCAAGAAAATCTAGTTATAAAGCTGTAAAAGTTAGATCACAACTGATCAAAATATTATTAATGGTTCAACTACTTAGAGAAATAATTTCAGAGAATATAACATACATTATCTTCTGGTTTCTCATAGAATATAAAAAAATGCTTTTTTTAAATAATCATAGTTAAGCTACAGTTACAGACGAAACCTCAAAAAAAAAAAAATTTTTTTATACACATATTGAGTGTTCCCTAAATTTTTAAACTTTTGTTAAATTTCCTCACTGGAACATACTATTGGAATATAACACTGGAATATACCATTGGAACATATCACTGTCATATAAAACGGAGACATAACACTGGAATATGACACTATATCATACCGCTGGTACATACTACTGAAATAAACCATAGGAATATAGCACTGGATTTTAACACTGGATCATAATACTATTGGAAGCATACCACTGAAATATACAACTGGTATATACCATCGAAATTATACCGCATTTACACTATATATAAAAGGCTGCTGTGACAAATAGATTTAAATTTGGTGAAACAATGTTGTGCAGTTCTTCTTAAATATATCATCAAAACAAATATTAAATAAACAAAGAATTTTTTTTTATTTTTCATGTCGCTCTTTTGTGGAAAATGAAAACTTTCGTCAGAAACACTGTTATAATGATCACAGAATAAATAAAGTTGCATCAAACAACTCTTCAAAAATAATTCATGAGGTTACGACCACGGAAGATCACAAAATATAAATTAATTGGTTACATAACAACAAAAAGCTTTTCTTATTGCCAAAGCAACAACTTTTAAGACATTATTTTTGGAATTATACACTTAGTTCATATTCACTCTAGAGTTACTTAAATAGAATCTGCAGCTTAAAATCTTATAAAGTCTTCAAACTTTTATCTCTAAAGTGACAAAGGAAGCAATAATATAATCACAACTAAATGCAAATGAAAATGAAAATAGGCAGTATAAAAATGGGCATTATAAAAACAGTACGCATAATTATCATGTATTTTATATTATTATCTTATCTCTGGTGTCAAGGTTTTTGTTGTAATGCACTCAAGTGTTATGCAGTCTTATGAAGAATATTCTTCATGTGGAGTCTTTTTTATTATTATATTTATAGAGGAGTGATAATATTTAAAAACTGTATGATAATATTAAAACCGCATGTTTGAAAGTAATATGAATTTTGAATTTATCATTGAGGTAAAGATGTTTTTCTTCCATGTGTTTTATTGAAACAATACTTTTAAGGAAAATTTTAAAGAAAATTGAAGGAAAGTTATGATTAAAATTAATTTTAATTAATTGAAATTAAATTTTATTACTAATTCCATAGTTAATCAATTTATATAAAAAAAAAGGTTGTGAGGAAATCTTTAAAAAATTTTGAGAATAATGAAAACACATTTCTGTCAGTTAAGTTTTCACATTTCTAAAATTATTTTTTAATATGGTAGTTGCAGTGGTGACAGTAGTGATTGCGATGATGATAGCCACGATGGTATTTTGTTAAAAATCTTTCAGGAAATACCTTTAGTGAAGTTATCTCTGTTAGCCAGACGTTAAAAAAAAAAGGAGCTTTATTGAACTAAGGCCTGGAAATATATTAGGACTCACTTAATCGGTGGATCAGCCCACACAGGTTTTTCGACCACTGTTGCTGCAGTGTATTCAACAGGTGAATATTCAGTATATACTGTGTCCCAATTTACTTGGTTATCAGATAATGTAAAACGTTTGATTTCATCATTTAAAGGGTAAGGACCTCTGCATTTCAAATGAACTTTTGATTGAGGTTTAGTAGGGTGATCAGCAGCATTATCAGAGACTAAAATAACAAAAATATAAGCTTTATGCACCCATCATAAAATTTTCTCCATAAATATATTTTAAAGTTGGACTCAGATTTTGTAAACAAAAAAACAGACACCTTGAAAAAGTAAGTATTTATTGACTATCAATAAAAATAAAACAAAATAAATGTTAAGATATAAATATAATACATTGTTGTGAAAAATACGGGGCCTGTATTGATAGCAGAGGTAAGCACAAGAAAAGCCAAAGCCTTATTTTCAGTGTGGTCCCTCGATGGGTAGGGGACAGTCCGCACAAATATATAATATACTTATTTAATATAAATAATATGATATGCTGTATTTAATTTTCTATTTAATTAAACCAGCATCATATTCCTGTTTTAAATTTGCAAGGTAATGTTTCTTCATATTATATTTGAATGTATTAATATTGTTACTAGCCTTTGTGCATTATCTTAAATTGTTCTAAATCGAGGAACCCATATAAGAAGTGTCTTGACCTTGGTTAGTTTTTCTGAAAGGCTGATCAAGTTTTTGATAGGAATTCCTTGTTCTTAAGCTATTGTTTAAACTAGTTTTGAAGACCTCAGACATGTATTCAGGGGAATTTCTATTAACGAACTTAAAGGCACTTGCACTTAT
>JAUZNK010002288.1:0-11552 GCA_035046665.1 Euphysa ruthae
TATATATATTGGTTCGATTTGTATTTTTAAAGTATTTTGATTTATTATACCATATTAAATAACAGTTTTTGGTATATTTACACTTGTACTAACATCAGTTTAAAACAAAATGTCATTATTTATATAATATTGGATTTGCTTTATTTTTCTTTATCTTTATTTTTGTCATCTAGTTCTAAAAAAATGTGTCAAACAATGGTAATTTGCGACATTGATGATCAGCTCAGGCTAGAATTATTCATAATGTATACTTGTAATGTAAATGCTGCCCAACAGAAGTATTTGTCCTAAATGTTGAATTAATTAAAATAAAATAAATTTGTGTTTTGATCGGTTTTTCTCTTTTTAACTGTTCTGTTCTGTTCTGTTCTTTTCTTTTCTTTTTTTGACAATCAAAGTCATATCTCTTTTATGCCTTTGAATAACACAACAGCAGGTGGTATATCAGTACCATAAGGTTTTTTGATCATTACTTGGAACTATAACAGACTGACGTCCTCCATTGATTTCACCGAGACGATTTTTCTGCTCTGTAACATTCATACTGCTTTGTCGTGTTCACATGAATTCCCCTGTTTTTTTTAGATAAACAATAGCTTATGAAAGTTTCCTTTTTCAAGGGGGTCTGAAGACCATTTTGATGTTACTGGAGGTATAGCCAATTGATTAAGACTGCATTCGAATGTGTAATCTCGTTTTGTTTTCCCTCTTAATAGTTCAACTAAATAAAAGTACAAATAAAACTTCTGAATTCTTTGACGCAAATCTCCTAATGCCCTGATACTGACTTTTTCTTAAGAAAAATAAACACTGCCCTTTATTTAATAAAGCAATATTTTGTGACATGATGTGTCTTTATCTATATAGAAATAATATATAATAATATAAATTATATAATATATAGAAATAATTTTCAAAAAAATAAATGTAAAATAGATTGAAATTTGGTACAAAAAAACTATATACAAACTTTTAAAAACTTTTTAAGTTTTCTATCGCTACCATTTTTTATTTTTTTCCCCTAAACGCAACAATCCTGATATCGAATCGCGCTATATAAATAAGACTGATTTAACCCCTTATCACAACAACTGGATATTTCAAAAAAAAAAAAAAAATTTTTCGGTTCCATCCTTTCATTTAACGCCTTAATTGTAACCATTTTATTTCTCCAAAACTGAAACGATATTTGTAAGGATGTGCGCTTTGTTTCGAAGCAAGTAAAATAGCATGCGCAAAAATTAGGTTAAGTGCAACATAGTTTTTTTAGCACTCTCGCTCACTTGATTTGGAATATAATTAAAGGTTAGTTTCATTACCAAGTAATTTTTAACCACGAGATTTTTAACCACGTGATTTTTAACCACGTGATTTTATGAGCACGTGATTTTATGAGCACGTGATTTTATGAGCACGTGATTTATTGACCACGTAATTTATTGACAAAAAATTTTAAGATTGTTATAAATAGTAAAAAAAAAAAATTTTTGAAAATATTTTTCCCTTTATCAAAAATTTGGCGTTACTCATGCAAGGACAATTACTTTTTTTTAAATTATCAATTACCGATGACTTATGGTAGCGAGTTGGACAAAATTTACAAAAACTTAAATTTAGTTTATAATTTTTGACATAATGCTAGTTTTTCTAAACAATATTTATTCTCTCAATTTGTAACAGAAAAGTCAAAAAAGAGAGTAATGTATTGCGGGGAGTATTTGGTACGAATAAGCGTCATAATAAGTTTTTTTGATCATTACGAGTCAATTAAAGAAATTTTACCGAGCATAGTTTTATAAAGCTGTTGTAAAGTGTTTTAAGTTTTTTTATAAAATCTCCTTAATTATAGTGAGAAATTTCTTGGAATCTGAAATTGGGGAATGTAATCGGTTTAATAATGATATAATATTTTCCTTTAGACCATGAAACTGTTTTTATTCTTACTTGTGGTGGTGATTACATTCGTTCACAGCAGACCGACTCATAAAGAGATGGCTAAAGATATCCTGAAAGATCTTTATAATAACGATCCTGAATTTAAAGGATTCTTACTGAAAAAAGTCAAAGACGAAGTTATGAAACGTAATTTTAAGTTTACTCAATCAATACAGGCACAGGTCCAAATCACTCGAAAATTTTTTTGACTGAGTCGTGTATACTGAAATATTAGTACCATATAAATTTATATGAGGTCAAATGTATTTGGCCTCATATAAATTTTTGCTCAAAAACATAAAAAAAAAAAAACCTAGTCTTCTGTCAGCCAATATCATTGGCTGCAAAAAAACTATTTCTGTGACGACTCACTACCGCATGATAATGCGAAAAACAGTGAGAATATAATTGAAACGCCTTTTCCGCTTCTTCATTTTTATTTTCATAACGAAATTTTGATTTTCCGAGGCAATACTCTATATTGATTTATTTAAAAATTGTGTAATGGAAAAAGTGAACAAAGCTCTGAAGAATAACACCACTTTTCATATAAAATCTCTTTACACGAGTAAATAGTAAATAGTTAGGCCCAATGGATAAAATCATATCACCATAATTTGAAAAAATTTCAAATAAAAAAAAAAGCACAGTCTTTAAAATTGCACAGGCCCCAAAAATGCCACAATTTGATAATAGACACGCCCTTAAATGAGGATATTTGAAAACTAAAGAATTGAGAAAAAGAAAAAAACTGTTAAATTAATTTTTAAAAAGAACAATAGCTTTGGATATAAAAATGGGACATGAACACAAGATGACAAAGGGTATGGTTAATTAAAGGCATACTGGGCACGAGGGGGTTTGTAGGTGGGGAGTACTGGATTTAACAAACTCTGTGAATCTCATGTTAATAGCACATCTGAAAACCTTTCCCAGATGGGAAAAAATATAGTTTATTTATTGGGTGACTTATACATATGTAAAAGTTTCAAACTACCGTATTTAGAGTTTTGAGTTTTTTTTTTGAAAAACATTTTCTTTTTTTTTTATTCCTTACATTAGCTTACATTAAATATCAAATATTTAATGATGATTTTATGATTTAATATGATGAGTGCACATCATAAAAATAGAAAAAAAAATAAAAAGGTGCTATCATTTTCAAGGAAAAATTGAATTTCGTCAATGTGGTAAAATGACTTCAGATGTAAAACATGCGATAAGTTTTATTACTAGGTTTAAAATGAAACATAAGACATTTTTAATTAATAATGCAATGCAAGTTTAGAAAAAATTATATGAGAGGTTTTTTTTTTTTTTCAAAAGAATGTATAAATATAAGAAAAAGCAGTAAAGCTATCACCTGTGCTTATTGTTTTAGGAAAGAATTAGAGCAGAACGGATATTTTATTCAATACCACCATGCATTGCACACATCGCATATTTGTACATCCAATGTCAAAAAACGTACAAAAATATCATCTAGCGCAAAATATCAAGCGACTTATATGCCACTAGAACACTTCATTAATTGAAAAAATAATACAATTAGCAGTTAAAAAAATGGATACAACGCCTTTGGTATATTTAACTTAGGTTTGTTTTTTGGTCACTAGACTTATAGAGTTAGAAATTAAAAAAATTTTTTTCTCTGTCTGATCTTAGGAATGAAAGTGACAAGTCCGTACTCATTTGGGTTTGTTATCATTTTTTCATTCTAAAAATAAAATGAATTCTGTTTTGTAAAATACTAAATCCTGTTCTGTAAAATACACTTACGAATTTGCATATGCTTTGAAAATATTTAGAGTCAAAAATCAACAGTTTTATTTATATAAAAAATATATATATATATATGGATATTTTAGTCTTTTAAAAAAGGCTGAAAAGCTGTTCTATAAATTAATCAATTGCGTTCTGGAAAATGCACATAGTTTAAAACAATTCCTGTACAAGTTTTACTAAAACTTATTTTCCTTGCATTCTTCGATTGCAATAACACTTAAAAATTCGAAAATACTTTAATTTTTTTAAATTATCATATTTTTAGCCATATTTTTCGGTTTGTGAAATATTGAGTTCTGTTCTGTAAAATACACATATTTTGGACGTGTTCGGTTTTATATAACTTTTTATTTTGTTGCTTTTATAGTCATATTTTAAAAGAAACTTACCACATTAATAACATGTAATTATTTGTGACGAAAAAATAAAAAAATTCTTCTCATAAATAGCTTTATATCCGAACCAAAATTCAATTCATTCTGTTCTACTAAAAATCTTATATCTCTAGAACTACTTGACATAGAAATGAGTTTGACCCCTCGTAGAATTTATCTTTTTATGGTCTTTAAAACAAAGTATAAATTTAAGCCTCCTCTAGTATGTTTTAAAATATACTAGTATGTTTTAAAATAGCCTGAATTGCCTATTTTTAACACTTTTGAAAGAAGTTTGGTAACAAAATTATTATTTCCAATAAAATTAGTAAAAATGACAAACCCTTTGTTATTGATGACGTAATAACAGGTGTGTCAAGTTCTATAACAAAACTTGTAGTGGTTTAGAAGTAAATCCGAAATAACTGGCCGCAGGCAGTCTGTGCACCTGGCCCCCGGTGCTACAGAAGCAAAAAAAAACAAAAAAAAACACGGTTTTATTAGGGTTAAACAATCGTGAATGTTTCTGTAAACTACGAGAAATTTAATAAAGGCAAGCCTAATTTCACGCGTTGTTTATTGAGGCTGATACGAATTGTTAGTTTGTGAACAGCAACATACTGCTTATTAAAATTTTCTTAGGATTCGATGATAAAAAAGAGCGCCATAAATCGAGCCAAGAAGACCAACTTTTGGAAAATGAATCAGATTACTTAATAGCCGACAAGGAGCTTCCGCATAAGTTTCCTGCAAATGTTTTTCTGGATAATATTGCGCTGCCTACAGAAAACTTTTACGAAGATGAAATTGAAAGAAAAAGCTCAAACAAATTTGAAGAAGATGGCGAAGTTCAATTTAGAGGTAAAACCCAAAAATCATAATTAAACTCTCATTAAATTCCATTTTAGATTTATTAAACTTTTTACGCTTTTGATCGAAATTAGAGGGCGTGAGTTTATTAGAATCACTTCAATTTAATAGCTAATAATCAATAATTAACAATCGGAAAGTGTTGACCTTCGCAAAGAAGAATTATGTTATAAGTGTATTTATTATTTTTGGCTTGATAATTGAAGGAAGATTCATTGGAAGATATTTAGTTACAATTAATTTTATTTACTAAATGAATAATTTGACATGATAAGAATTTCAGCAAAAACTGTCATTAGCATATGTCCTGGTATTAAAAGTTAGAAAAATTAAAAACTATAAAAGCATATGTAATTTAGGGTATTAAGATAATTTTAAGTCATGCCTGCTCATCCTAGACAGTTACATCTCCTCTACTTTTCAGAAATGATCAAATTCTTAATAATATTTTAATAGCCAAACTATACGATTATAAATTTATATAGAAGGCCTTTATGCAAACATTTACACTATGCAACTTGGTACAACAAGAGCGAGTGGTATTGATTAACCAAGAGCAAGTAGTCTTGATTTACCAAGAAGGCATGGTCTTCATATACTGAGAACAAATGGTTTAACGTTAAAAGAATAAAATAAGAATACAATTTGGTAAAAACGGTAAGAAGGCTATACAAATCTGACCGGAGTAATGCATTTTCAAAGCGATGGGTTGATACAAACAATTTGATAATAATTTTGAGAAGACTTTAAAATGCTAAAATGATAAAATGCGGTCCTAGTATGTAAATGTTCTATAACATTGAAATAAATTTAAAAACATAATTCTTTCTTGTGTGGCTCTTACTTTTAACATGACTTAATATATTTAAGCGATTCGTAGTGCGTGATTTCGGTTGAAAATGATGCTAACTTTTCGAGGGTAATTTAATTACAGCATCCGTATACATAGAGCCAATTGTTGTATTACAAAACTAAAACCTATCGATTTATAGTAATTTATTATCATCAGAAAAAACATAATTTAGTAATCAAATAGAATTGTCCAAAAATTGCTAATTTTTTTGTTGAGGTAATATTTTCCGTAGCCACATGTTAATGCAAAGTTTGAGTATGACAGTGAGTTTTATTACTTTCATTAGGGGTACTCACAAGAGATTCATGCTATATCTGCACTAAAATATGAATTAAAGATGTTTCAAAGTTTGTGAGAAAAAAAGGTTTAGCCTAATTAAACGCCACATCAATGTCTGGATGAATCGACGATTTAATTAAGTGTTAACAGCGTATAATATTTATACAAAATATTTTATTGAAGTGTAAACTAATTCTAATTTCAAAACTTGTTTCGCTACAAGATTTTCTGAAAAATATTAAAACAAAAAAGTTGATTGAAATTTAATTATACCTAATATTTTCCTTATTTATATCTGTTGTCCCAAATGATTAGCAGAAAATTTATTTTACTTTTCTGAGTATCGAATTTCCTTAACAGCACGTTTTTTCAGGTTTTTCATGTGTAATTTGTAACATGTTTTGTAATTTTTTCCCAGGTTTATTAGATTTCAATAAATCCAGTAAAGACAAAAATTGTTATAATAATTTTATGCATTTCAATGTGCTAAAAACTCATGCTATTTTCACAAAGGTTAGATGGCATGCCATTTATTTTGCCTTTTAAAACATCTTATAAAATTAATTAAGTGGTTGTCAAAGCTTTATTTACATTTGTAAAAACATATTTAGTGTAATAATAATAATAATTAATAATAAGGTTATTTATTTGATAGCATTCAATCAAGACTTACGCAATTTATGAAACTAATTTAAATTTATAAGAGTTAAAAGTAAACGAATGTTTAGCGAATGAATTAAAATATATTCCAAAAAATTTTGTAGATGAACACTCTGCAAAGAAAGAGAAAGATATGAAAAAAGAAAGCGCTTCTTCTCAACTTGAAGATCTTTTTGAAGATGAATCCCCAAATAATAGTAAAGAAATAAAAGAACTTCCGCTTATAAATATGAAAGACCCGTTTGATTTTCAAGGAAATGAAAATTACTTAGTTCCAGACAAGGAGATACCTGCAGAGAATTCTTACAGAGATGAAATTGAAAGTAAAAGAGGAAATAAATTCGGAAAAGAAGACGAAGCTCAGTTTAGAGGTAAAATTCTTAAATAATTGTAATTAGACTCCATTTTAGCATTATTAAATCTTATACGCCTTTCATTGAATCTACGTGGTGAGCAGTTATATTAGAAATACGTTAATTAAGGAGTAAATAATCAATACCCAGAAAGTTTTTATTTTTACGGTAATGAATTGTGTCATAAGGTTCTTCACGCTTTAAGCACGGGAACTTATTTTTACCTGTGGCCTTTTTCTATTTAAAAACAAAACAATTGATGCCTACACCTCCTAAACAACTAACATTTTTGTGCTGGTCAAAAATGATCTAATCATTAATAATATTTTTACTAGATAACTTATATAATTATAACTTTATATAGAAGGCTTTTCCGCACAAATTTACCATTTGCATCTTGAGATACCTCCGAATGGAATTGACGTGCCAAGAGCGAGCGGATCGATATGTAAATGGCCGTGATATACCAAGAGCGCAAGGTCTTTATGTTCCAAGAGCAAACGCTGTTGGTATAACATGAACCAATGATCTAAACGTCAAAAGAATCAAATAAGTGTGAATACCATTTGAACGGTAAAAGCAAAGCAACATGAAAAATTTGTCAGAAGTATTACACTTTAAAAGCGACGGATTCGTATAATATTGATACAAATATTTTCATATTTTTGAGAAAATTTTCAACAAAAGACCAAAATTTAAAAAGGTCATCCATTATATATTTTAAACATTGACTATAACAAATGATGTTACGAAAACCATCTGTCTAAGTTCATAGGCAAAACATAATATAAGGATAAATATAACGGTCATTAAGGAATTACATCATTTATGAAATTCTTTTTAATTTATAAGTAAACAAAAGTTTAGCGAATGAATTCAAATATATTCAAAAAAATCTTGTAGATGAATACTCCTCAAAGAAAGAGAAAGAAATAAAAAAAGAAAGCCCTTCTTCTCAACTTGGAGATCTTTTTGAAGATGAGTCCCCAAATAACAGTGATCAAATAAAAGAACTTCCGCTTATAAATATGAAAGACCCGTTTGATCTTCAAAAGAATGAAAATTACTTAGTTTCAGACAACGAGGTTCCTCTGCCTGAAGATATTTATCCTTTTGGTATTAAGGATTTGCCTGTAGTGAATTCTTACAGAGATGGAATTGAAAGTAAAAGAGGAAATAAATTTGAAGAACATGACGAAATTCAATTTAAAGGTAAAACCGAAAATTTATAACTAAATTTGTGTTAAATTCCATTTTAGCTTTATTAAAATTTTACGCCTTTGATTGAAATTACGAGGTCAGGAGTTTTATCAGAAATATATCAATTAAGGGGTAAATAATCAATAATCAATAATCGGAAATGTTGGCCTTATACCAAGAGCGAATGGTCTTGATATACCAAGAGCGAATGGTCTTGATATACCAAGAGCGAATGGTCTTGATATACCAAGAGCGAATAGTTTTGATATACCAAGAGCGGATGGTCTTGATATACCAAGAGCAAATGGTCTTGATATACTAGTGAGCGAATGGTATTGATATACCAAAGAGCGAATGGTCTTGATATACCAAGAGCGCATGGTTTTGACATACCAAGAGGAAATGGTCTTGATATGCTAAGAGGGAATGGTCTAATGTCAAAATAATCAAATAAATACGAATCCTAGTTGAGCTCTAACAGCAAAGCTACATGAAAAATTGTTGAAGAGTGATAAACTTTCAAAGTAATGAATTTGTTTGCGATTCATATAAATATTTGATAATATTTGTGACAAGACTTTTAAAAAGTTTTGAAAAAGTAAGGCCAACACTGGAGATAATAAAGAATGATCCGAAAACTTATAGGCCTAACTTATAGTCAAAATAGAATATAGCAATAAATAAACTCACAAGGTTCTAGCACTGAAATACAGTTTATCTCGAATTATAAAAATTTATTTGAATTTTTGTGTTTGAAATAATCTCTACCGAAGGTAGACAAGAAAAGATTATTTCTTATAAGACGCGACCATGTCTTCTAGTGAAACTGAAGGACATTTCAGTAAGATTTCACACTCGCATAGCTTTAAATTATTGATTGTTGATTATACTGTGAATAAAAACATTATTTCAAATTAAGGGGAAGTTATTTCAAATACAGGGGAACAAATATACCAAAAAGTAACATATGGGTGAGAAGTGACCGCATTTTGCAAGCAACTGTAGTCCAAAAGGTAAACGATCACTTACAAAAAAAAAATCTTTTTTCCCTTTTTCGGCAATAGGTCTTGTATTAATCAAGGTTTCTTTTTAAAAATTGTAGTTGTTTTTTTAAACAAAAGTAGTAGTAGATACTGACGAGATAGCTAAAGTTTAACTTACTCGCAGTCATTAAATTTAAAAGTTTTTGAAAGAAACTTCATAAATATGCAAACACGTCATCGCGATATAATCTGATATTTTTAAAGAGATTATATTGACGAGCTGTTTTAAGGCATAATTTCCCAAAATGCTCCCATTGTGACATCAAATAGTCAATTTGTTGTTTTTATCTATGTTGAATCTGTACTAAATATTAATATTTACTCGAGTGGAGTATGATGGAGTTTCTTTCCGAGTTTGACGATTCCTTATGTTCAGCAGCATAAGTTAAGACATTAACTATATAATTAGTTAGCAACGGTTGATTGGTTGTAGGGTAAAAAACTTTTTTACGTTAAATGCTATAAACTTTACATGCTTCATTTAGTATTTATTTTATTCTAAGATGCTTTGAAAAGCAAAGTCAAAGAAAAGGTTCTCGAATACCTAAATAGGATGAAAAAGGAACAATCTGACGACCTAAAAGATCAAGAGGTAAACGACGTTGCTAAAGAAAATTTTAAAGATGCTTTAAAGAAGAAAATCGATGACAAAGTGCACGACTATTTTCAAAAAAACGAGAAATCGGATGATGATTTTTTCGATGAAATAAACTCTGATAATGAGATCAATCTATTTGAAGATGATTCTGTTGATGAAAAAAAGTTGAAAAATGTGATTTCAGAGAAAGTCCATGATGCTTTGAAAAATATGATTTCAGAGAAGGTGCATGATGCTTTGAAAAATATGATTTCAGAGAAGGTGCATGATGCTTTGAAGAAAAAAGTTAAAGAAGAAGTCATGGAAGAATTTCAAAAAAGAGAAGAAGAAAAAATCCGCGATGATTTCCGAAAAATGATGGAAGGATAGATTCTTTAAAGCATTGCTCTTTTGTTTTCTTTACTTACTTTTATTATATCTTGTGAGTTATGCGTTTTTTAACATAGTTTTTTTTTTGGAATTTCACATTTTTTTGTAGACTTGAATATAAATATACGCATTTTTTTTTAATGAAAAAAAAATGCCATAGTATTATTCCCATAACAAACCATCAAATTTTTTTCACAAAGTTTGTCAGTTTGAGCGGAAATTTTTATTTTAAAAGCTGTCCGTAGCCTCAAAAAAATCTTTAGTAAGTAATATTTTTAGATTGCTTATTAACCAAATGTTTTTAGAGAACTTTATCTCCAATTTTTCATTTGCAATTTTCTTGAAGGCAGTTAAACAAAGTCCTACATAAAATTTTCCTGGCTAATTTTCAAAGTCCGAAAAATTTTTTTCTTGATTTACAATGTTTGATATGAGGCATTCTTGGGTTAAGGGTCATAAATATTTTTTTTGTAAATCGAAAACATAATGTATCCTTACTTCTTGGTAAGGCTTACTGTGCAGTGCTAATAATATAAAATATTTAGGCTGCGCTGAATATTAATGTCCAAGCCTAATCCTTTAAAAAATCTTTTGAATATAGTTTCATGTTCTTTAAAGTTCGTGCCCAATCTTGTTTTTAAATACCACTAAGCTTTCACCTCTGTACAACCCAATATCGTTAGTATTATAACTCTGGGCGCCAAAATAGATAAGAAAGTATATTCCTAACACATATTTCATATTTGGTAGGTATCGAATGTAACATCTAATGTACCATTCATCCTTTTTTTCTAAGCTTCTTTGCCTTGAAATAGTAACGATTTTAGTTAACTAAATTGGTTAGTTTTTTCATTTTCATATATTTAAATTTGTCTCGGGTTATTATATAACCCGATGCAAATTTAATAATGTCTTTTAACAGTGTTTCGCTAATTGATCGAAAATCTAAAATCAAAAACGGAAAAGTCCTTGAAACCGAAATTTAACAAGATCACAAATTTAAAACTTTTTTTGTTTTTTAATCTTTTTAAAGCTATCCAGTAACACTGTCAAATTTGTTATATTTTCTATATTTATATTATTTTATATTATTTTATGTTTTTTGTTATATTTTTATTTTATTTAAAAATTATTATTACTTCAGTCTAAAATTGCCTTGCTCACTCAACCAACGTCGTTTTTTGCTCACTCAACCAACGTCGTTTTTTGCTCACTCAACCAACGTCGTTTTTT
>JAUZNK010002289.1:0-27855 GCA_035046665.1 Euphysa ruthae
ACGTGGGCCCATCTGGAAATATTGTCTCGGCAATTTGTTGGCTCCCCACGTTAAATATAACATTCTCACTCTCACTCTCTCACGCTCGTCAAAGCTTCGTCGACTAGGCTCGAAATATCGAGCGCCTTGTTTTTTTTTTTTTTTTTTCTAAGTATTTTTTTTGTATTTTACTTCTCTTTAACCCAAATCTCAAAGACTTTGAACCAATTTGATTTTTTTACTTTCACTTTGCGTGGTTCAAAATCTACATTCACTGTAACAGCGCGCATACGCTCTACGAAAAAAAAGGAATTAAACAAACGGTCCGTGCTAGGAAATAGACCACCAGTTCTGATTAGGGCCTGTTTAAATTTATATTGGACACAATATAAATTGGGCTCTCAAACTTCTGGGCTCAATCGCAATTGGGCTCTCTTCTTCTTCAAAAAAGTTTGTCACTCACACTACCAATATTGCTAACTTAGCATGCAAACTGTTGGGTTTTTCGAAAAATTCATTATTAAAAAGAGTAAAATGTTCAAGAAATTCCTTCGCTTATTTTATTTAAGCTTAACTAACCAAGCCAGCAATTTCAGTTTTAAACTCGATATTCTAATTACGTTCGTTGATTAAGTATGATGTGCTATAACATGTCTTACTTCTTCTATCCTCACAAAATTATTACTTATCTGAGATAAATAACAAACGTAGGCAGAAAAAGGAAACAAAAAATTTAACACGGATAATTAAATCGTAATACATATTTCACAACTGCTACTATTTATAAATTATGGTAATGATGTGAAAAAAGCGAGATTTATTGCTCTGTTGTTATTTATATACAGTGTGATTTCAAGACCAAATACGAAATTATTATCAATTGTCGATATTCTTAAAATTATTTTGCTCTAGAAATGCCAGTCGAATTTATTCCCGATACAACACGCAATGCGGCGCTATAACAATAACTGTCGGCAAAGAATTAACTAAGGTTCCAGGTGACCATTCACATGAAATGCCGACACTTGCTTTCAATGCCGCAAAACTGAAGGCTTCAATGAAGACTACAGTGAGCGTTCAACATGTTTGCATGCATGATGCAAGATCTGACGCAAAACGTCCCAGCTGCTGGATGGAACTTTTAATTCCAGTCCAGCGCTATTCTATCAACTTAATACGATACACGGTAGAGCTTTGGGACAAATGTTTCCACTTGTGTACGCGCTTATACCCAGCAAAGAGCAGTGCACCTACAGGCGGTTTTTTGACTGGGGTTACACCAAAAGGGGTGCCATTATTATGCCAAATAGGTTTCTACCGAATCTTATCAATGTTTTCCGACGACATTTTAACTCTTTAAATTTTTATCGCAAATAGAAATCGAGATCAATTTAGAAATAAAAACACAAAGTATATCTGCAATATTTTGTAACATATATTGTAATGTAATATTACATACATCTTGTAACGTCTTTATTTTTTAAGAAATTTTTAATCTTTAATATGTGTGGATATATAAACTAATCTCTTTTTGCATATCTGATCAACGTTTTCCAACAAAATTGTAACTTCAATTTTTATCTCAAACAAAGATTGAGATTGATCTAGAACTAAAAACACGCCTGGAATATATTTCAATATACCTTTATACCACATTTATTGTGATCTCATATATTTATCATTGTAATCAGTCACACCTTGTGTTTTATGATGAATTGTAGAATCTGTATCTTTTTCATTCATTCATGTTTTTATTAAGCGTTGGTTTATACATATTCGTAAACAATACAATATAACAAACACTAATCTACACCAACAAAGATGACGTTAAACATTGAATGGTTGTAGGTAATGAAGGTACAGGAAAAAGAGCTCCGTGGTAGAAAATATACAAGTAGCCAACCATTCCCTAACCCTAATAAATATACAAACCATACTAGATTTTGATCAGGGAGAGTAAAAAGTATTATATACTGTTTGATATTCATTCAGTTCCAGCTTTTTTTTTAACTGAATTGTTAAGATTTCCAAACCAAACTCAAACTCTGACACTATTTTCCTGTACCTTTTTTACCATTACCTTTTTCACCTTGAACTTTTTTAACTGTACCTTTATATACCCAATGTGTTTTTACCATTACCTTTTTCACCTTGAACTTTTTACCGTACTTTTTTAACTGTACCTTTATATACCCAATGTGTTTTTACTATTACCTTTTTCACCTTGAGCTTTTTACCGTACTTTTTTAACTGTACCTTTATATACCCAATGTGTTTTTACCTACTGAATTTATGTTTAATGGGTTTTTATAATTATACTAAATTGCTTTATACCAACTTGGTTTATACCAAATGGGTTTTTATAACTATACTAAATGAGTTTATAACGAAGCAGTTATACCAACTGGGGTTATACCGAATGGACTTACACCATCATTGATTAAGACAAACCACATATGTTTGTTTCATAAAAACATCTGCTTTGTCACGGAGACTGATCATTTATTTTTCAAAGCATTATTATTATTATTATTATTAAGTTTTATGGCAGAAAGTATTTGAAACTTTGCATGTGTACAACACGGCTATGTGAAATTGGAAACCAAAAAACTCCCCGAAGAAGCAAACTAAAGTTTTAGTGATAATGTAGTTTGAGAGACATTTTTTTCATACTTTATATTACGTTTTCTTGTTTTAGTTTTCAAATTTAAAAAATAAATCAATTAAGAAATCGTTTACAAGATGAGATGTCATTCGAAAAATACTGCTGATTTGTCTGGTTTCCTTAACATGCTGTTAAGCTTAGCTTATATATGCTCAATTATAATTTTCCAAAAACGGTACTCCTGGGTGGAATTTGATGAGAAATAAATCGTTTTGTATGTTGAGGTTTTAAAATTTTATAACGTAAGTTAAAAAAATCTAGTTGACTTACCTACTATAATTTACTTAACTATCTTTACTTGCGTTGACTTCATGAAACAAGTTGTGTCGAGTTTATAAAAATGGTCGACAGTGTTGAAGTTACTTTTGATTTGGTTGTGATCCATTGGAAAAGCGCCTTTCTACTATAGAAAAACCTAAACGAGAATCACAACAAGAACAACGATGATATCATAACTTTTTCGTGGATTTATTTTAGTCACAGTAGTTAGCTGAGTTTTTACAAGTTTGTAAAAATAAGTCCCCGCAAATATTTATCACCTAAAGGTAGTCAGTACGCAAATTTTTAATTCTTGACAGTTCCCAAATTGTTTCGAGTCTTTTAAATTAAACACAAAGTTATTCTAATCATCACCCAAACCGTTTAAACCATCATCTGATTTTGACATTGGAACAAACAAATTTTTTGTAACTTCTCAAAAGCTTTCTCATTGTCGAAGGTTTACCAACGAGTTAAAAGCACAGGCATTGATTATGACCATGAAAGGTTTTGATTTTCCTTTTCCAGCAAAGGAGCTAAACCGTGCCACAAAGAGTAAATGCATGGAATATCTCACATGCTGACGTAAACTTTGCTTTGTCTTTAACGCCTGTCTCAAAATATCTCAGCATGGAAGGTACCGGTGCGGTAAATTTTATCCACAGAAAAAAATGCTGACTTCTTTTTTTCAATCTTTTTTTCTACATACTAATATGGTTTAGAAATTAAAAGAAATCCAAAAGTAATAACAATACGGTTTCGCTTAACCATAGTTTTCTGTTTACCACCGTTCTCAGAAAAGATTTTTTGTGGCTCAAATATATACTGTTGATTTTCTTTTATAATATCGTTACCCCCGTTTCCTCGATCGTTTCCCCGAACGTTTCACCTTTTAGTACTTATCCCAGTATTTCGATAACAACAGGTATATATGGTTTATACCATTTTCAACTAAACATAAATGCAGCATGAAACACCTGCTTCGCCCCTTTAAGATTAAAAAGCACGGTTATATTTATTTCATCATAATCAACATCACCTTTTCTACAAAAAAATATAAAATCTCTTCCAATAATGACATAATTTATAAAATTTTATACATATATAATCAAAAAAAAATATCTCTCTTTAACATAGCAAAATAATCTTAAGATATAGCCATAAATAAAAAATTATAACAGTAACAAATTCTTCCGATTATGATTGTCATATTCTGGTAGAGAATTACTAATTGATCTTATAAAACACTATGGTCATTAAATTTAAAAGATGCATTTTCAACTTATAGGTCAGCAGATGCTTTTTTTTATGCAAAGGATTTCAAGAAATTGTTGAAAAAACAGGAAACCAATAATTAAAAATTTAATATAATATAACCAAATATAAACATAACTATTTTATTTACATACCAAGTTAATCTTTAAATTTAAAAACGATATATTGATCTATGTGAAAACAAAATAATTTTTCTTAAAAATGCGGGTACTAAGGTTACCAATTCGATAGCACAGTCAATAAGTTCATTCAAAATAAAATAAGACTAAAAATGGAACCCCTTCATCACATGAAAATTCCTAAAACTATTAAGTTACAAAAATCTATACATTACAGTTTGCTTACAGCAGCGAAATAACCGGCTACCGAATAACAAACATGTTATCTTTAGAAAAGAAACAACGGATAGTGCAAAAAAATTTCGAAGGTCAAATTCTTTAAAGTTACATGCTTCATGCTCAAATTCTAAAAAAAAATTTATCAATTTTCCAAAACGATAAATTTTATAAAAAAATATTTAATATTTTTATTAAATTCTTAGTAACTTAGTTTGACAGCGTTACGTTAAGTATTGCGTAATTTGTTCGCTGGTGGGAAATATTTTAAAATTAAATTTCTTTCCAGTAATGTCCAAATGACACCTCCCTTTCCGGTATTTTTAGGTTTGACTTTTTGTGGGCTAAATTGAAGCAAAAAGTTTTATATTTACTGCATGAGTACTTCTTCATAATCATTTTCAAAGCATTAGAAATTTTATAGCTAGACGAACTTTGGTATAACAAATTGTTTATAGGTATTGAACCCTGTTTCAAAATCTCAAGGGGGTGGTTGGAATCATTTTAAAAACATTCTTCACTAATGTAGGTTCCAATTAGAGCTTTAATGGTATGTTAACGAGGCTTATCAAAACTTTTAATAACAACCGTAGAACTAAATATTATCCAAATTTCATATCAGAACGGTTTTTGATAATTGAACGTATTAAAATACGCTCATAATTAAGAGCAATAAATAACATCTAGTCAACAGATATTTTTTCAAAAAATATGTCATAATTCAAGAAATTTACTTATCGTTTTTATATATCTATATACAGTCAGCTCCTCACTTGCAGATTCTAGTCAAAGTAGAATTAAATTGAACTAGAGCTTATTACACATCGGTGAAATTTAGATCGTTTTCCACAATGCACATGAGATTTCCACAAGCAAGGAAATGTCTCTCATCATTTAATATAAGAATATCAATTAAAATGTCTATACAAGAAATTCATTTTTTTTCATAAATACAAAATCAGATTTTTGAATAAAATATTTTAAAAGAATAATTTTTATTCACTGCTATGGACAAAAACAGATATAGGGTTGGAATATATTTTTTATTATCGGATTTCTATACATTAACCTAAATTTAAAATTTTGTCTCAAAAATGTAACATGAATACGATAACTCTTATAAAACAAATATATAATTTACCAAAAAATATAATCATCACCATATTAGGGGAAAACAGTGCTATATCTCTTTTTGGCCAATATGTCTCCAAGGGTCATTTTTCTTAATTTGAAAAAAAAAAATAAATAAAAAAATATAGTAAATAAAAAGATCAGGAATCCGTCAAACAAAGCTTTTTTATTGCATCGTCTATAGTTTTCCGGTGCCCTAGTTTGAAAACACCAAGCTCTTTTAGTTCCTCTTTTGTTAAATCAGACAAATGCTTTCCTTCAATATCGTTCTCTAAAAACGTTTCTTTGTATTGACCCATCTTTAAAAATAGCAACCAATCTACAACTTCGCCAGTAGACCATTCGGTAAAATTTTTATTTGATAGAGCTAATGGTAGGGATTCGCTAGACGTTGAAACTGACAACTTTTTCCTAAATAAAAAAGCAATACAAAATGAATGTTATATTTGAAGTTTTTTCATAGACGTTCGGTACATAAACGAATTTAAATAATTTTTATATAACAGAACGACTAAATGCCCTTATGCCCACAAATATTGGCTTATTCAAGCTTTTAAACCAAAAGCATATGTATTTTTAGCTTCACGATGGAAAAATATCTCCAAGCCAATTAGAACACAAGTACACAAACGAGAATCTCATGCAAGCTGTCATATGGGTAAAAATGTCCTCTCATAAAGTTATTTAAAATTTGGAAATAGGATGCCCACTTCCGGTTATAGATAATATAATATCAATATTTTGACATAGAAGAATAATAGGGAATGAGATAAGTGAGGTGAATTTACAAAAAGAAATGACAGTCTTTAAATAGCAACTTGAAATGAAGAACTTTAGAAAGGAAATAAAAATATTTACTTTTCTTTCACTGCTGGTGTCACAATTGGTGAAGAAATCTCGATCATGTTTTCAGAAAATTCATACTAGAAAAAAAAATCATACCATACACTAAATGAAAAAATAAAATATTCCCATATTACCATAATTAAGTTGGCGAGTTAGCGAGTGATTATATATATATAATATATCACATCGATTTATATTATATTGAGAAGTTTTATGAAATTAATATAAATTCTTCCAACCTTTTTTTCTATTGGACATTAAATCAATAAAAACCAAAAAAATAGTGGAGATAAAATATTTTGGAAAAATCAAAAGCGTGTTTGAAATAGTTATCCGAAGAAAAAAATTGAATTAAATGACAACCATTTGTGAAAAAAACTTACTCTATTTTCATCTAGCAGCATTTCCATAGGTGGTGGTGGAAGTGACTCTTCAATAAGATCGCCTATGTTGGTATCAACTGGCGGTAACGGTAATTTTGATGACGCTTTAACTGATGTAACAACCTGTTCGTTTATAACGGGATTAGATTGAGTTTGTCTAATAATATCATTCTCATCAGCACCCGTACTGGAGGCTATTGAAATCAAATCGTAGTCTATACTAGCTTCAGCGTCAGCAATTACTCCATCTAGGTAAAAAGTAGCCATGTCTTCAGCCAGTCCATTTTTAGGATTATTGTTTATATCACTGACGGGAGAATCTGTTTTAATATTTGGTTTAGGCTTAGTAGCAGGCAATTCTACTTTTGGTTTTGCTGTCACAGGAGGGGCGACTTTAGCTTTAAATAATTTTCTTTGGGAAGTGGGGGAACAATAACCAATGTCGATTTAGTTCATATTAAGGTCTCTACTCTCGATTTTAGATTTTTTCAACATTTCACTAGGTTTTAATACTTTAGTTTCTTCTGCCACCATGTTTTTTTCGTTTTCTGGAGCTTCTACAGTAGTTGGAAGGAGAGAAATAGTGGTAGATTCCTTTTTTTCTAGTTTAGCTGCACGAGCGGCTATCGCTTGCGATAACGCTGAAGAATGATCTACATCGCAGTTATCGAATCCAGAATCTTTCGAACCAGCGCTATCTAGACTGGCACTTGAACTTGAAATAAATAAACCCAACCCCACGGATGATTCAATTTCTTTATTATCAAAACTATTATTTTCAATGTCTTTTTTCTTATTATTCTCAAGCTTTTCATCAATATTTACATTTTTTAATCTCATCGAACGAGCAGCATCAGCGATAGAGTTTCCAAATAAATTAGATTGCGATATTTCACTAGGTGGTGGCGGCGGAGCTTGCGCAGGTGGGGGAGGTACTCGAACTGTTTGAGGTGTGTCTGTTGGTATAGGTGGTGGTGATGGCATATTCGACACGCGACTCATTCTTTGTTGAGAACGCTGGTTTTGGAGACGAACCAAACCATCACTCTGAGGGTTAATTTCGGGGTTCAATGTTTGCGTTTGTCTGATGAGCCCATCTGGTGACATTCGTTGCGCTTCGTAATCTTTTGACATGTATAGCATGTTTTGATGGGCAGATAAAACAGTTTGAGGTGGTACACGCTGTTCTTTTTTTTGTTGTTGGTACAAATTTCGATAGTGTTCTTGAGCACCATAATCTATAGTATTGCTACGTTGATCAAATTTTGACGATATATCTTGCTGACACACTATTTGCGCAGATTGCGGTCTATTATTAATGTTTCTATTGTTGTCGCGATGTAGTTGTTCCTGAGAAGAATTTTTGCCAAATTTTAGAGGCATTGTATTAGTTTGATTAGCATGTGAATATTTTTTTACAATTTCGTTTTCATTTCTTCTATCATAAACATTTTCTAGTTCTTGCGTGTTAGGTACTGCCACATTTAATGGTTTATCACCTTTACTTAGTGAGTTGGTTCTTCCTTTTCTCATGTTTTCTATAGTATTATCATAACCTGGCGGCGTTACTCGACGAGATGTAGGTTGGTTCGACAGACCAATACCATTTGGCTTATTTTCCCCTATATGCATAGATTGTGGACGAGGAGGTTTTTGTTGGACTGGGGGGTAGAGCGATTTATCCACATTCACTTGTTTAGTTATTTTCTTAAACTTTTGATCAAATTCTGCAGCTAAATCGCACGAAGCTGTTTTCTGTTTTCGACTGATACCTCGGCTAATATCTTCTTCACGCAATTTCGGTTCTTCACCATTGAGTTTGTACGCGTTGCCAGACCACATCCCTTTTATACTAGATTTTCGACATCCTCCATTATCGAGAACAACTGTTTCAGCTTGCATAGCAACAGCAGCCTCGGAAAGTATGGACGTAGAAGCATCGTCAGTGCTTAACTGAGATAAACCTGTTTTCACCGATCGAGTTGGTGGAGGAGGAGGTTTTTTATGATCTACGTTATTTCCCAAGCCAGGTGCTTTTATTGATTCTTTCATTGTTTCACCTTCTAAAGATCGAAGACTACCATTAGGTAAAATCATTTGAGGGTCAACGGTCTCTGGTACAACAGTAATAACTTTTAAGTTCAATACCTTTCCACCTTTGTTTATTATCGACACAGCGTAGCTGTGGGTGGCACTAACGACATTTTCATCGTTAATTTCTAAAACAAAATCACCTGCTTTTAATCCACTTTTGTCAGCTATTCCACCTTTATCAACTTCACCAATATATTGCAATGCAGGGAACTGCGGTGTTGGTGTAAACTCGATATGCGGCACATGTGAGTTTGCTCCACGCATTTGAAAGCCGAATCCTTTGTCGCCTTTCTTTAACGTAACTTCTCGTTCTAGTTGTGAAGCTTGAGGTTTCTTGTCTTCTTCAATTACAACAGGGGACTTTTTTGAGCCAAACCACGAACGTTTCTTTTCCGAAGAACTCATTTTTTTCCTAGTTTCTTGAACACAATAACTAGGAAACCACCCAGCACGATTACCAACTTTCCCCTCCCAAAACCCTTGCTCTCCTACGTATATAACTTCTACAACATCACCATTTTCCAGCCGCATTTCGCCTGGAGATTTTGGTTCATAGTCAATAATAGCAACAAATATTCGACCTGGCACACTAGCATATAAACGTTTCCGAAGAACCACTTCACCAGTAGGTTTAACTTTAATAGGAGCAGGAGACCGTTGGGTTCCCACACCAGCATTTGAGAAACCCCTTCTTTTTGATACTGGCTTTAGATCATCATCATCGTCATCTGAGCCTGATTCCGAGCCAGAATATTCATCCAAAACATCTGGTAAGCTATGCGTGGATGTTTGTCGAGTATTTCCCAAACCTAAGCGATGCATATCATCGGGGGTCGATGTGGCGCGAAGCAACGTCACAGAAGGAGTAGACGGTTCAGAGCTTGAACTTAATATAGCAGGCGCTTCTGACGGGATGATGTCCGGTTTAGTTGGCAATACTTGATGAAAATTATTCAATCGACGTTGACTATATTCAGGAGTATCGTTAAAATGCTTAATATCTGAATCCTTGATTTCGTTTATAATAGCAGCTATATCAAAATTATTGGCTACAATAGCAACCTCATATGCCGTTTGACCGGAATAGTTTCGTATAGTTCGATTTGCTCCTCTAAAACATAAAACTCTAGCACAAGATTCTTGATTTTCGAACGAACAAATGTGTAAAGCTGTACTACCAGAGGGTGTTCTGGCATCAATATTTGCACCGTAATACACTAAATGTTCTAAGTGTTGCGAGTGCCCGTGTTTGCAAGCTTGGTGAATTTCTTCCAACCCGTGTATATCAACTATACCAAATTCAGCTCGCTCGTACAATAGCAGTTGAGTAATGTTTGGACTTGAACCAGCTATTATACTGTGATACAACGGTGTTAAACCCTAAAGTCAACAAAAAACATTTATAATTCCAAAAACTCAAAACAATCCTTGAAACGCATTACCATTAAGAGGTTTGATAAAATATATTTATTTTTTGGTAAGAGCCTATAAGAGCATTCCGGCCCAGATTTGTCAAAGACGAAAGGAACATCATATAAAAATTTTTATCGTGAAATTTGTTTCTTAACCGCACCTCACAAAGCAAATTTTGCAATACCTATACAGTTAAGAGTTCTACGAAAATTGTGAGAGTACAAACACTATAAAGATTTTCACCAGCGGTAATAAAGAACTTTTGAGAAAGTTTTGGAGTTTAAATTAAAAAAAAAAGCCGTTGAAATTCTGACAAAAATAGACATAAAGGGTCAACAGAAATTTATGTTTTCTTATATAAAATGAAGAGCGCGCTATGCGCTGCAAGTGCAATAGTCTGTTAACTTACATTTTTGGAATTAATTCTTTCATTTCTGTAATTAACTTTTTTTTCAGAAATAATTCGGTCTAAATTAGTTGTTAATTGCAATCTAAACAGTTCCCTTGTTAATTAAATCAGTTTTTAGCGAGAAAAAAATCGAATAGAATATAATTTTAAAACCATATATTTTAAGCGCTGCGTCACAAAAATTTAACCAACTCATTAGTTAATAATTTCCAACTCCACATGAAACTAGCCTATCTTTGAGAGTTGCCTTATAAACGAAATTTAAATTCTAAAACGATCGTGATCTTTTCGCTAATAAATAACACGTCAAATCATAAGACTTTAATATTAATGGCAAAGGCCTCAAGAATGGAGACAGCAATAACAACTTTTACTTCAAGTCAAAGAAGACATCAATCAGATTAAAAGTAATTCTTCCATATTTTCTTATTAATGAGACACCAGCAACTAAATGAAAGAAAAGTTTCGGTTTTATTAATAAAATAACTGGGTATAACGCGCAAAATCATTGTTGAATAATAGAGAAAATAAAGTCGTTAAGAAGCTAGCAGAACTAAAATCGCGACTTAGTTTAGAAACTATTTTATACTTACTACTAACAGGAAATTTGCACGGACTATTACGGTAAATCATTTTTATAAGAGTGTTAAATACTCTTTAGAGAGTTAAAATAACAAAATTCAAACAAATCGTTTTAATACATGCTTATTTAGTTTGAATCTTAAAGATTTAATTGAATTATCAACTATTATTTATAATATTAAAAATCCAAATCTTTAATATTTTCAAAACTGTTTTGTCGTTTGAATGTTCTGTAAAAAATCAATCAGTATATTTTAAGGTAGTTTTTAATAATAAATGTTAACAAATCACACAAATATACTTCATAAAAGGTTGTCAATTTGAAAGCTCAGCTTTACATCCACAACTAATATATCATTAACTATTTAATAAAATCCTTTTGACCATCTTGAGTAATCAAGTAGAATGTGAAAATTATATATCTAGGTGTGTAATATGAAAGATCGAGATAAAAAACTGAAGGCTTTTTTGCTATCGATATTTGTTTACAATATTTTATAAAAAATTTCGGAGAGTTCAATCGGTAGAGCATCTGACTCCCAACAAAAATCTTGGTTTCAAATCCGGGCATCGCCCACTCAGTGTATGAGTAGCATTTCGGTGTGGTAAGTCTGGATTTTAACTAGCTTCATGCCAAGGCTTCTAACCTTGCTGAATCAAATTTCAAAATTTTTACAGTTTAATGTTTTGCTCACAATTTTACATTAGGGATAAAATATAAATTTTTGGGGAAATTTGGAGATACCTGCCTGAAACTGACCAAAAATTGACTTTGAGAGTAATACCCTAAAACTGATCTCATAATTTTATAACTCTTTAAAATGAGATTAACTTGTTCCCTTTATTAAACAATCCATCTGAAAAATCACTTAAAATCATTACCGCATACAAAAGTGCTATAGTAAAGAAATAACAAGAAATTATAATCAGATATGTGTAATGTGTATTGACGATATAAGTTTATCAGATCTCCAACATAAAAACAAACTATAATATATAGGAGCAAACGAAACTGTAAATATCAGTACAAACACAAAATATTCCAATATCAACGTAATCAATATTACTGCACCATTAATGAATTTACTCATTGACAACCTGTACTAATTTTAATCATTTAAATTTTGTACATCAAAAAATCTAATTAAAATAATTAATTCAAGCATGTTTCGAAAGCGGCTATAATATTAAAAACATCCGCTTATTTTAATAACACAGGCAATCTGTTACTCTTCAAAGATTTCTAAAACACTATAAAATGATCAAACACATTATAAAAGGCAGGCTTTCATTTTACACGTAATCCATAGAAATAATAGGATATGTGAGGAAATTCTTTTCTATGTAAACCTTGTGAACTACAATACCTTCGATTTGGCATTATATAGAGAATGTACTGTGGTCACAATAACAATACCTTGTTAAACAGCTCACCAAAATTTGTAAACAAACTAGACAAAGACTAAGTGAGGATGTGGTGCTAATCACATGCAGTGTTAAATTGAAAAAGGATCATATATTTCAGTCTAATAACGCTGTAGGAGAACAGACCTTTAAAATAGAAGTTCATAATTTTTAAATAAAACAGTAGGTTAATAGAAATAATATACAAGTGAATAAAAAAAAAGATAGCTGTTCTATTAATAAGTCTAGGTACCAATGAAACAAAATATATTTTATTAAGGTATTCATACAATTTTAACTTTGAAAGAAATCTCAGGAAACCTCTTGGATAATCATTACTTGGCTTCGGGAAGTGAATAAGAAACATGCATCTTTCGAGACTAAGCGGTTTCTTATAAAAAAAGTCAATATTTAAGTTTTAAAGTGATTTAGAGGTGGTCTATTTATAATCGTTACAATTTAATCATTATCAGTCCTTCGTAAAGGATTTTAGAGCTTTGCTTTTCTTCAACGATAAAAAAAAAAAAAAAAATTTTTAACTATTCATTATAAAGATTTTATATGAGAAGCAAAACCAAAGATGATAAGGGAAATGCATCCACTAAAATTTTAATAACTTAGCGTTTATAAAAAAATCCGGAGAATTTTCGACTGAATTCCAAGAAGAGGTTATAGCAAAACGTTGGTTAGGCATTGGGAATTTGAAAGGATTTTTGCAGTTGGAAATACCTCGAATTAAGCGACGTCTCGCATATAGCTTGCACAGTTCTAAAACCTTTACGTGTTAGAAATATCATATTAGATTTAGGTTTTAGAAATCATACTAGATGTTAGAAAATAAATAAATAAAATTGCCCTCATTTTTGCTTCTAAAATGTTTGCTTCAAAGAAAAAAACTTACAGTTTCAAATGTGCAAATCCTACTGTACAAAATTAATAAAATGCAGATCATACAATATTGTTTTCCAACTTTCAGCGATTTTTGTATGAAAAAGAGCATACACTATTGGTCTAAACATTAAAGCTGAGTGATAGGGTCTTAATTTTATATCAAAGTATAAAATAATATAGCTTTCTAAGATTTATTTTCAGTTGTTTTCAATTATTACATAACATAAATTTATAAGATCTTATAATAATTTTGGTTTTCAATAGACGAGCTTAACTCAAGATCTTGACTAGAAAGAAGGGCACAAATAATTATGAAATCGAAAACTATAAAAAGTTTGATTAAAATCTTTTTAATCAAATATTACCGAAAAAAAAAAAACTCCCACGCAGAGGCTTCTTTTGACTAATTTCTGTGTCTGTTAGTGATAAAAAAGAATAGCCAAATGAAATAATACAACCTTTATTCTCGGTTTTGATTAAAATGAAATTGCATTGAAATAAGAACTCTTCAATATTTTGAACAAAAAAATCGTATGAAATGATAATGCAGAGATAAATGCAGCGAAACCAGGTGTTAAAAGAAAAAAGATTTCAAAATAAAAACAAAAATGGATTTTTTTAGAAATCTTAGTTTAGAGTTATTAAAATTTAGGTTTAAATTTTATATTTATCTCCATAATCAGCAAATGTCCAGTCTATAATGTATTTAAGGTAACATTTCATCAATACAGTGCCGTAGGAACCAATAACAATAACAATTCAAGGTTATCTTATGCGATTTAAGGGTATCTTTACAATTTCTGTACTAAAAAGTTTTTTAAGCAATATTTCGAATGATTAAAAAAATTATTTTTTTTACAATGATTAGAATATTTAAACATATTCAAAATTTTTATTAAAAAAAAAAAAAAAAAGAAAAAAAAAAAAGAGTGATTGTTTTAAGTAATTTAATGCAACAAAATGAAACTAAAAAAAGAAGAAGAAGAAGAAAAAAAAAAAAGATATTACCTTTGCATCACGATAATTTGGGAATGCTCCTAAATCCAGTAAGCCCTACAAATAAAAAAAGAAATTTTCGATAAAATATGCCTGATGTCATTATCAGTTTATTCAAAAGTTATAGCTGAAAACATTTACTTTGAATGAACTAAGATTTTTTTTTTGGCCAATGAAGTTCTAAAAGTTATTAATTTCAAATTAATTTAAATTTTGTTAGGAGTCACGGAGAAAATTATAGGAAAATATAGAAAAAAAAGTATATATGAGATTGAAGAAATTTTATTCTAGAAGAACGAAAATTCAGCGACGTATTCAGGCTGATTTTGACACCGGCATACCGGTTTGGGCGCCCAAAACAATACGCCTAAACCCAAGTTTTCCTGCTGTTTGAAGACTGTTTTTAAATACTGTATTCAAAATAATATTTCCTGATTTATTAAACGATGTTATCTCGACTTCATAACACATTTTCATCTTGGGTTTGAAACCCACTTCTGTGAAAAAAAATGATACTTCCGAGAAATGTGCAGTAATTTTGAATATAAGTTTATGCGATGGGAAGATGAACAATAGAAATACAATAAAATTTAAAATAAACTTGCGGAAGTTTAAAACCTACTTAAAAGATCAACTGCGACATGTTTGTAAATTATACATCAAAATAAAGTTATATTGCAGACATTTTTAAGGTTTTAAAAGGACTGGTAGTTCATGAATATTTAACGATTAAAAAACTTCGTAAATGTTAAGAAATTAAATCATAGACAAAACAAATTGTTTATTCATTTTGCGGTAACGTATTTGGTTTAAAAAATGCAACTTTTGTTTTTGCAGTTATTTTTTCTCGTCTTATTTCTCCCTCAAAATATATTTTTTTGGAACGGAAGCAAAGTTTATTTGTTCACTTCGTATGTCTATGGTTTCGAGTTGTTTCTTATTTATAGATTTTAAAGTAAATACAAGCATTTAAATAAAGAGCACACTTTTATAACCTTTTTTATATAGTTTTAAAACTATATAAACTAATTTTATCTTTTTTTATTATTTTTTGCTCAAAAGAGGGTCGTCGGGTCCGTAAAGCACCGGATCAAATCGGTCTCGGCTTATGATGTATTTTAAACATCGCAATTTGGTGAATTCTTGTTAAGAATGTTATTAATAGGAAGAAGAGTATCGTGTGTACCAATTTATATATAATAAAATAATATCTGAAAAATATTTTAAAAAATAAATAAAATTATCGAACCATAAAATTATCGAACCATAAAACTATCATTACACAACTGCTTCCAAAATAACTATATTTTTACACTCATTTGTAGTTCGTGTATTCACTTGAAGATCCTAAATGTAATTTGTTTCACTTTTACAAATAGTAATTTCTAATTTTATCGAAAAACTAACGCCATTTTCTAAATAATTACCATGTCAATGTTTATTTTTTTAACGTCTGTTAATTCTTTATCACAGAGCTTTTATGTTGACAATCTTTATTCTACTTGAGACAAAACACAATGCCCTGATAACCAAAATTTCCTTTCAAAAAGTTTTTGAAGCTGTTTGCGTTAAAAAAAGATAAACTTGGTCAGTTACTATTTGAATCCTTTTCAAAATCTTTCCCTTCACCACCTCAATGGTTTTTAGTATCTTATAAAAACATAAAGAACTAGAATGTTTCTTTATCAATTTTCGCATCTAGATATTTGTGTTTCCTATAAGCAAATTTCCTATAAAAAAAAATGTGTTTATTTGTTTAAAAAAAAAGAACCAGGAAATTCCCAAAAGGTCTTTATGACTTAACAAAACACTTCTAACCATTTGATATACGATTGAGTAAATCTATAATGAGAGTCTTTGTGGAGCCTTGCTGTTTTAAAATAAAATTAAAAAAAAACTCCTGCTTAAAAAATCTTCAGTTAAGTATAGTCTGACAATACTACGATTAATTTTGGCTATTAAGTACAAAACAAAAAAAAAGGCGAATACATGAAGGTGGGGCTAACTTCCACAGTAAATTCTTAAGAGTGGGTCTAAGATAGATCTAGGATAGGCCTAAGAAGATGAAAACTTGATGGCGTTGAGAAAATTTCCATCACACCTAGAATAGGCTCCTAAAAACAGAAACTATAAATCTAATGATATCAATTTTCATCAATATAAGGTGATTTTCCCTGCAATTACAATCATACTAATAATATATTTGTAAAAACACATACCGAGAGCACACCATCAAAATTAGGTTACATTCTAGGAATATTTCAGAAATTCAACAAGAACAACAATTTTCATAAAACTGAAGAGATAACAAGCCAGATTAACATTTTTCTTTGAATATGATTTAAAAAAAATATTTTTTTCAACACACAAATATATATATATATATATATATATATATTATATTATAAATTTAAAAAGAATACTTTTGTTTTCTAACATAAATTATTTAGAGCTAAATTTTTTCAATAGTTATCATATCATTTTTACTAACGCAAAAGGAATTTTCTGATTCATTCCTTTCTATTACAACAATACCATGCAGTTTAAATAGAATAAAGCTAATTTTTTATCACTTTTTTAAAATATTAGAATAATAAAAATTAAATAATTCTTTTTCTCTGCTTAACTTTTTATCTTTGAATACATGAAAATTTTGCACTAAAAATCAAAATAATTTTCTTAGTGCAAAAAAAAAAAAAAAAAAAAAAAAAAAAAAGAACAAGCCAAAAACACCTGATAAATCTTGGAGAAAATTAGTAAATTTTTAAATTTTCTAAGATGATGAGCCTACATGGGTAATGCTATAGAAAATTTTACCAGGGTTTTGTTTCAACTGATCATAGATGTGTCAAGAAAAATAAAGAGGAAGTTTTCATAAAAAAACTCAGTTTTTTACTATTCTCTATTATTCAAGAGTGAGACTTTTAGAAACAATTTTTGGGTAATAAAATGATATTAAAGTTTTTTTAAATTTCTCAAAATTCTTTTTGTGGTTATTTAATAATCTACCTTCATCGAATCTAACTTTCCAATTATAGCCACACCGTGGAGTGCTGTTAGACCACTTTGTGAACGGAAATCCAAATATGCACCAAACATTACGAGAAGCTTCAAAATGGCAATACAATCGTCCATCATAGCCGCAACAATTAAAGGCGTTTCTAGATAAAAACATTTATATGTAATTAATATATAGGAGTTGAGTCTGCTAAATAAGGTGCCTAATGTGCCCAACATAGTGGGTGCCCAAAATAGTGCGTGCTCAACGTGCCCAAAATAGTACGTGCCAGACTATAATAGGAGTGTTTAAAAATAACCGATATTTCTGTAAATATTACCAATGATATTGGAAAGAACATAATAGTGCCCAATCAAACAGACCTAATAAAATTTCAATGACGCATGCGCGGGATTAAAATACGTGATTCAGCTTTACAAAGATAAAGAAAGACAATGGTTCACTGCTAAACAGTCGTACTGAAACTTCGATTGGGCATGCACGTTATTAAAACGCGTTATTTGCAAACTTGCTTTCACAAAATGGTGCATGCATGCTTCTTAAAATAAAATATTCGATTTGAATAAATTTTTTTGAAGATTGATTTTTTTTCTTCTATGTTTTTCATTTGAGATTATTTTTTTTTGGTAAATTGTCATATATATATATATATCTATATATATATTTACTTCTCTGAAAAATCTTCCTTAAGTCTTCCTTAATGAAGTTTAGGGCTAAAGCGATAAAAAATATCTTTAAATGCCATCGATTCAATTTTGATTCAAAGGATTGTAAAAGCGTGATCGAACACGTAGTGTGCATAGAAGTGGATGCGTTTGTAATTATTTCAGAATTTGGGTGAAACACCTGCTAATAAGAAAACTTGATCATTTTAAATATTTGCACCTATTACATGTTTCTGCATGTTTTGCCTTCACATGTGAAATGTAAAAAAAAATAGAAGAGAAAAAACTTAAATGACATTTTTTCGACTTATATGAATACAGTACGTAGACAAGTTTCAGTAACGTAACAAGCAACCAAAATTTAAAATTCTTTCGAAAAATATCAAACTAAACAATGAGTGAAGTCAGCTATGATTCTCTGGTAATTTTTTTTGTGTTTGTATTTTTCTCTTCGTTCTTTTCTTTGTTTGTCATATAAAAATTCACCCCCATCGTCTAGCTAATCATAATAATATAACCAAATTTCGTAGCGAACGGAATACGAGGAAGTATTGAACAAGATTTTTAAGCATACGCTTGTTTATAACGTCCATCAGAGTTTATCGATGACCTTGGGAACGAGTTTGCTTAGTATAGTGTATCCTGTAACCCAAATTCGGAGTAAATTCGATCACTGCTGTTGTAGAATGTACCAATGGAGTGTACTTGCAGGAAAATGTCAAGGATGAACCAGAGGAAAGCGACAAAGAAATCATATTACCAGCTTTTTTGGAACAAAAAATAGCCCACCCCGAAAAGAAGGTAAAAACCGAACTTGATGAATCCAGCGAGGATGAAGTGATCATCGTCAATGTCACGGAAGGAAAAAGTGAACCATCGATAATTCAATTGGAAAAGCAAAGTCTGAGTCTATCACCGATGATAGCACTCATGTTGAACAAAGCTTAGGTATAAATATAATATTTATTTATTAAAGCCATAAAACACCGACAATAAACCAATGGGCTTATAAATTTCGAAGGAACGTTTTTGGGGCATATTTACGGAGGTAAAAAAAGTTTGAAAAAAGTTGAGCTTATACACGGGGTAATCATTCAAAGTAAAATATTTTGAGGTTGTGATGGGATTTTCAGGAAAAATACTTGAACTTGTTAATCTTACGGTTTTACGGTATATCACTAGAAACTAGCCTGTGTTATCAATGATTTTTTCACACCACAAATACAAGTTTCCCTAATGTAAGCGCATGTCATTATTTTCGGGACAGGGCTTTTATGCGGGTGTAAAAAAGGACTTAAAAAACTGTGGGTTTGTTTTCGCGGGCTTATTTTTTTTTTTTATTCACTCTTTGATTTAACTATTTTAACTATTTACTTTAACTACTTAATATAATGATAAATAATATTCTTCGATACAATCTAAACTTAAAATTTTAAGATATATCTACATAACCTAAACCTTGAACATATGTTTGACATAAACTACAAATAAACCTTTCGGTATCCAACAATTTATATTATTTTTAAAAATAGTCAAATCTTTAAAAATTTTTAGACTCTCAAGCACCAAGTCAATGGACAAAAATGGATAAATGCGCGCTATCTCTTGATCGGACAGTTCTCATTACTGGTCTATAGTAATCTTCTGTATTAAAGCAAAGATTATAACCAATAAATTTTTCTATAAAAACGGGAAGCTTTAAAGAATTAGAAAGCCCATGTTTAAACATTTCAGTTGAAAGTATTCGTAAGTTTTTATGATGGATTGATACTGATCTGTCTTTTTCCAACAGTTTTTGAAGTGATACACTATCGTCATTATAGACTAATCTTAATGCTCTTTCGTGGAGCTTGTTTATTTTGCTGTTAATCTTTCTACTGTGAAACGTTGATATTAAAGGACAATATGAAAACTGAGATTCAATGAAACTTCGAAATAAAAGAATTCTTTTCATAAAGGGTATATTTCTACTTAATGCAGTTATTTTCCCACTTATATCTAAGCAAATATTATTTGAGATATTTTTAAAAGATAAATTGCTGTCTATAATAACACCGAGTAGCTTCTCACTGTCGTTTTCCCATACCCTTGTTTTTCCTAAATTTATAAAATGACTTTGATATTTAAATTCTGAGATTACAAGGTGGCATTTATCACTATTTGATTTCATGCAATTGCTCTCAAACCACTTTGTAGCCATTAGACTATCGTGCTCTAGGCCGATAACACTGTTTTTAAGTTTGTATCACAAGCATAGAATGTAGTATCATCTGCGAAATTACATACATCGGATTCAAATATTATAAAAAGTAAGTCATTAATATATATATTAAATTATATATATAAAATAAAAAGGTTGTAAATTAGACCCGTGTGAAACACTTTTTAATAGTTCAGACCAAGAACTGAAATCAAACTTTATTTTGGTTCGTTGCCATCTTTTTTTTTAAATGGCTATATATAACAATTCAAGTGTCAAATACGAATGTGTGTAGAGTTTTACGACCAGTAAATCATGATTTAAAGTATAGAAAACTTTTAAAAGGTCCATTAAGGCTGCACCAGCATATCCATTTTTATTTAGATTTTTTCGACTTTTCTATAATCGCAAGTAATGCATAAATTGAGTATTAAAACTTTTTCGATAGTCACATAGCTAAGGTGGCTGGAAGTCATTTAAGAAATCCGAGATTTGATTTTTTCTTAGTCTTTGAAAAACTTTTCACACAAATGGTAAATCACTGACGGGTCTATAGTTTTTGCAATTCGTTGCATAGCTACAGTTTATGCGGTGCTGTTGGAGACCATCTATCGTGCCCTGCTAGAAGCTTAACTGCATTCTTTTCTGATAAGAATTTCCAAATTTTTCATTTTGGTCAACATACATGCCAACGGAAAGCAATGACTGAAAGACCAGTTGAAATTTTTTCTGCAGCAGTTCTCACAAATCCTAATGTTAAACTAGCCCATGTACAAGTTAAGGAATATAAAATCTGCACATATGAAAAAGAGCCTTTTCTATTATACACAATAAATGAATATGAACAAACCGTCGCGCCGAAAGTGATGATAGCAAAAGAAATGTGCGATCAAAAAGATAACTTGCTTTCTAACGAATATTGCTTATTTGATGGGAAAGTAAAGTGTTGCAAGAACTTTACTAAGCTGACAGCAGGTATGTACCATCCATTAATTCAGCGACAAATGTAATTAGCCATAATAGAGTGCAAAAGTGAAGATTCTAAAATGTTGTACGATTTTGGAAATCTTTTAACCAAGCATTTAAAGAGGTGAATAGATTTGACGAGCGATTTAGCCCAACTGGAAGGATAAGTGATATGGCGACAGCAAACTTTAATGGGTTACAATTGATATATGGAGATGTACTCCCGAAGGACAAGGGTTGTGAGTTTCACTTTCGTCAGTAAATCAACCGATATGCTTTCAACTGTGAAAACAGTGAGACATTTAAGGTATATTTATAGATATTTTTTTATATTTATAGCTGGGGCATAAAAAAAGAAAAAGAAAAAAAAGAAAAAATTTTTTTACAGAACTGATAGTCTATATTTATTAGGTCTGCGAACTATAGCCATAAATCTAAAATAAATTACCCTTGATCTTGTGTCCAAAAACGCTAAAGTTATAGTTTCTCAATCTACTAATTGTTACAACAGAATCAAAATCCAAAAATATATCACTCAAGTTTTGTTCATTGTTGTTATTAGCTTGGTGTCGTATTCTATCGCTATATGTTGTTTGCATCTTAATATGCTGTTCAAATAATGTTAATGTTGCATTTTTTAAACGATTTCAGATATTACTAACTCTTCATTACTTTACTACCATTCCTTGTAAGATCCTAGCAGCTGAACTTTTTGAAGCAAGCACAAAAGAGGCATGTTTTCACGTACATTCAGAAATAAACCAGTTCAAACACACTATTTCCAGCAGTAAAGCTCTTGAGCACTGGTTGAAATGGTGACACAATCGGCAGTGCAGGATTTTCAGAGCGTTGTTTACTGGCCAATATTGCCCACGATCGAATCAAGCAGAAGTAATGCACGCACGTTCGACAAACCGTGGCGAAACGTGTCTTTCATTGTACCAATCAGCTGGGTTTGATACCAGAGATGCTCTAGTCATTGATATGGAAACAGAAAAACTGTTGCATACTGCAAAACGAAAAGGTTGCGGACCGTCTTTGTCACAACTTCAAGAAAGAAGAAGAAGCCGGGAGATTTCATTGATTTTGGTATCAAACTGGGTAACCCTTCGTAAAAAGGAAAGCATTTGATGGAAAAGATGAAGCCCATGAATAGTAAGTACCAAAACCGAAAAGAACAGACCTGACAAAGATGATTAGCAACCGGTTTAATGCGAGTGTTATGCGAGTACGGAAATCGAAGATTATAAACGACTTAAAACGTATTTACTCAGTGGCAAATACTGCAATATCAAAATCGGCCTATGAAGTTGAAATTAGCAACATAAGTTCGTACACATGCCCAGATTTTGAAAAAACATGGTCAAAGGGCTGCCTGCAAACACATCATCTTTGTTTTCTTGCACGTTCTCTGAGTTCGTTGGATCGTTGAAAGACCGTTTCATTGAGGATAAAGACTTGAAGCAATTGTTTTTAGCTGTAGGACGTGATGTCGATCCACGCTTTATTGAAAAGAGGTCCAAGCAATCAAGACAAGACTTTCTGGCAATATTATCCGGACAAGGTGATTTCGATCAGCCACAAATCTAGACAGTCCACAAAAAAAGAAGAGATCTGCCAAGTGTTTAAGCTGATAATGCAAAAAAGTTATTGGAATAGGAAATTAATGTTTTGTAGTATAAGGAGCATTGAAAGTACCATTTAAGTCAAACAAAGCAATAAAGCAAAAATTTTATTTTTGTTTAAAGTCCTGCGTTTCGAACTGCACGACTTGGGTAAACATCCGTCCATATTTTAGTACTAATTTAGCTGTCGACGAAAGAGTAGTTATGAAAGTTTATTTCCTAGGTTTAAAAATTTTTAACTTTGTAAAAGCCATAAATTGTACCTTTGAAGATTTTCAGATCATATCTTCTACAATTCGATCATTATGGTTAGTAAGTTACGCACAAAGGTTTTTTCATAGATGGAAAATGTAGTTGCCTAACAAAGAATTTGGGGCTTATCAAAAACAAAAAATTAATTCTTCAGATCTTATTGTTTACTTTATTTCTTTGATGGCTTTTATAGATATTTTTACCAACTACTAAGTTGGTATAATGACTTCTTGTTAGGGCATGTATATCGGTTCCTGTTTTTTTTTTTTTTTTCTTTTTTTGATATTTGAACGTTATTTAATAGTTGCTAATAAAAATATAACTCTCCTCAAAGAGGTCGAAGATGAAAAATTATTGATATTTTTGATTAAGTATTTAAGATTGAGTATGGGTTTCAATCAATTTATTAAAAAACGTCGCAATATCGAAACTCTAGTGGTTTAGTGAATAAAAATATCTGTATCACTCCCTTTTCCTACAATTCCGTTGTCTAATTTAAATCCCAAGGGTGTCACTCCCATTTGCTTTACTAGAAGAGTGATTCCAGCTAAAGTTATATACTAGTGTAATTTGTTTAGTATACCTCATTTTGTATTATTTACTAGCATAAAAAATTATAATAATCATAATTACATAAATTAATTACTTACTTTACTTACTTGCTTACTCACTCACTCAATTACTTACTTACTCAGGGTATAATCTGGAACAATCAGTCTGTTCCCACCCATTTAGGGCAAGTGGGCATGTTGGGCACGTACTATTTTGGGCACATAGGGCACGTACTATTTTGGGCACATAGGGCACGCCATTTAGCACTCATAGGAGTTAAGGAGTAAAACTTCAGAAAAATCTTGTACAACAAATGAATAGCGTATCCAAAAAATTAAATCACATAGTTTTTACCAATTCCATTAATTCATTGTAAGAAAATTATCGTGGGCTGAACTTAAACACTTAAACTCACTGATTAAAAATAATAGCTGATCATATTCATGCTATTATCTGGAACTAAATCAATTGCGATTTTTAAATATTTCCCTAAAATCAATTTACAAACCAGTTCCAACTTATGTTTTTAAAAGAACCAAAAAGAAAGAAGAAAAAAAAAAAAAAAAACTTGTTTTTTGTTTTAAAGTTAGAATTATTTGAGTTCTTAATTAGATATTTTAATAAGATATTTTAATAGTAGATTAAATTAATTAATCAAATAATCGAGTTCAATCGAATAATCAGATAAGCCTATTACAAAAATTATCAAAAAAAAAAATAAGAAGAAAAAAAAAGGCAGTCTTATTACAGTGGTAGATTCTCATGGATTTAAAAAATTATTGGCGATTTAAAAGTCTTTGCTAGATTTAAAAAAACTGTTTCAAGCCAAGGGATCAGGTTTATGATTTTGATGTTTGTTGACTTTAGACTTAGCAAGACAATATCAAGCATACATTCAGAGTTAAGCGAATTTAGCGACTAGCATACCTAACTCATGAGTATTTTTAACATTCTGATGTGGATATATTTAGACCTTGTAGAAGTTAAGGACACAAACGGTAATAAAGAGTAAATAAATATGATTTTAAAAACTTTTTTGTGGGTTACTACGACGAGTATTGGCTTGTGATGTTGCAAAAAAACATCTAAAACAAGAAATATTGAAAATCAATTTTGTAATAAATAAATCATGAATTAAAGCACCATAAGCTTTTGATAAATTCAATAAAAGCCTGCCAACCTTTTTATTATGGTTCACACAGGTTAGTGCCGGTTTTAAACGGGATCGCATAATACATGTAGTGAGATAAATTTTTTATGATCAGGAATTATATCGTCACATTTAAGTTTCAATAGCTTCACAAATTAATTCTTCTCCAAAGTCTTTATGATTTATTTCAGTGATTTGGAGCATTTTATCAAAATTTAAACTGTATATAAAATAAAACTAACATTATCTTCATATTTTACGTGTCGATAATAATTCAAAAAAATAAGTTGTTTCAAGGATGAAACTCTATTTTGAAAAAGCAAGCGTTTTCTTAAAATCAAGAAAATTTAAATATAAGAAATAATCCATGTTATATCAAAGAGTGAAAAAAAATGTTTGATGTGTGATTTGTCTATTTTATGGCTTTGCTTCTTAAGAGGAAGAGTCTATTCGATGTTTTAATGTTAAATTAATTAGCCTTTTCTACTTAGGAGTAAATTAAAATATTAAATTATCTAATATTTATTTTTTGTGATATATGATGCTAGTGGTCAAATTTCATAATACATCAGTTCTTAACGAATCAACTAGATTAACAGGGTTGTAATCATAAAGGACATAAATATAATATAATAAATAAATATAATAAGTATATATAATATAAATGACATTATTATTACTCTTACCTCCTGATTTTTCATCATGAAAATTTGGATCAAGACCTTTTTGTAACATTTTTTCCATTTCAGAGATATTTCGAGCTGTTATTAACTCCATAAACCTTTTTCGGTGTTTCTAAATATGAAGAAATAGTTACCAAAAAATTCAAGTTAACAGGTAAAACAAAAGAATAAATGAATACATTTCAAGAAGAAAGGAAAAAAAATATTAAAAATAGTTTTACCTTTGTGTTAATCTTCAACAACTTTTTCTCATCTTGTGGATGTAAATGTCGAAATATTCTTCTTTTATATCGAAACTACAAGATCGAAGGAATAAAAAATGCTTCAGTAGAATAGAAAATTGATAAATATTATTTTTATACGAATTTTGAAATAAATATTGTGTCAATCAACACCAGTCTTATTAAGCTCAAAATTTACTAAACTTAAAACTCTTACATGATAGAATAAATCTCAAAAAGTCCCATTTCACAAACCCTCCAATTCAAGCCCATTCTTTTTTTACTTTTAACTTTTTCATGTATAAGATCAAACCACCCCTAATTCTCCCCTAAAAATAAGAGCATATTATTTACTATTGCAGTGTTTTTGAAGATTTTAGTTCTTCATAGCGCACTTTTTTATCTTGCTATTTTTGCATCACATATAAGTCCACTTATGACTTTTAAACCTCAGTATATTCCCATTATGGCCACCTAAAAACGCTTATGATCTCATAAGTACAGGCCTCGTTCAAATTATTTATCTAAATCTTAGCTAAAAGCGAAACAATTTATTTGTTTCCATATTTGGATGTATGAAATTCTAAGAAAAAAGCTTTTACCTCATAAAATGTATTAGTATAAGTGTAATTAGCAGGTGACCAAATCGTAATTATATTAGGGTAAGAAGACTCGTGAAGCTTACCTCCTTGGTATGCCAGAAGGCATCTATCACTATTTTGTTAACATTAATAGTTTCAAATAAGATTTACAAAAAAAAATCTTACCTCTAAATGACTGTCAGTTTTATCCATAGGGTAATCTTGCAAAAGACGTGATTCATCCAAAAACTTTCCAGCACGCCCAGAATATGGTGGAAGATAGAACCCAAAATTCAAAGGGTCTTTGATATCCAAGTTCGAGAATTCCATTAAAACTTGTTGTTTTGCTTTCCATATTGTATCGTGTAACGCAAATTCGAAAACTTTCTAAGAAGATTGAAATCATCTGGATTAAAAGTAACACTTAGATCTATCTGTACTGATCTATACTGACACGTGTAGCAAATAAAATCCAAAGAAATACAGTGGCGTACAGTAAAAGACATAAAGTGGCATACAGCAAAATGCACTATAAAAGTCAGAATAATGATTATATAGTCACAATATATTTTATTTCAGTTTAAAAAGCTAGAATGAAGTGAAATAACATATTGTAAGTTAGGGAAGGAGATAAATATAAAACAAATAATATCTAAAAGTCGAAACGTGCGTCCAACTTTCTGAAGTTTTAAACAACATTTTTAAAAAAGATTCAAATATCTCTTTGGAGAAAATGGTGAGTTTTGAAAATTTTGGTAAATTCGGAAAATGCAAAATACATATAAAAGTTTATACTAATTTAACGCGATAAAACAGTGCACATAATACTTTTGAAGTAAAATATTACTGGTAAATCTAAAGCCATAAATATGTGAGGCTGACCCGTACTGGTAACTTAGTTTAAACGAAGCTTCTTACTTGGAAAATTAATCGCTTTGGTTAGAGACTTTCAAAATAGTTAAGGATCAAAGTAAAATAAAAACAAATCTGCTTAGTGAAATAATCATGATTCCGAATTTTGAAAAGCTATGAATATGTTAGCATCAGCTATATTTTCTAAAGAATGTTAACCATTTCCTGAATAATTATGACATCAATTACTTAGTTATCTTATAAGACTGGTTATTCATGTTACTTGATGAGCGATTTGATACTTGGCTCTCAGTAACTGCCCGTGAGTTTTAAATTGTTTTTTTAATTGTAAATTGTAAATTGATATAACCTTGGTTATATCAATTTACTTATTAAATTTTCATACAAAAAAAAGTTAAGCAATGAAC